>PVIU01013571.1:0-55296 GCA_004026605.1 Ondatra zibethicus | reverse complement strand
TGGCTGAAAGACACTTAAGGAAATGTTCAACATCCTTAGTCATCAGAGAAATGCAAATCAAAACAACTCTGAGATTCCATCTTACACCTGTAAGAATGGCCAAGATCAAAAACACTGATGACAACTTATGCTGGAGAGGTTGTGGGGAAAAGGGAACACTTCTGCATTGCTGATGGGAATGCAAGCTGGTACAACCCCTATGGATGTCAGTGTGGCGATTTCTCAGAAAATTAGGAAACAACCTTCCTTAAGACCCAGCAGTAGCACTTTTGGGTATATACCCAAAAGATGCTCAATCGTGCCACAAGGACATGTGCTCAACTATGTTCATAGCAGCTTTATTTGTCATAGCCAGAAACTGGAAACAACCTAAATGCCCCTCGATCGAAGAATGGATTAAAAAAATGTGGTACATTTACACAATGGAGTACTACATAGCAGAAAAAAATAATGACAGCCTGAATTTTGCAGGAAAATGGATGGAACTAGAAAGCATTATTTTGAGTGAGGTAACCCAGACACAGAAAGACAATTATCACATGTACTCACTCATAGGTGGTTTTTAAACATAAAGCAAAGAAAACCAGCCTACAAACCACAATCCCAGAGAACCTAGACAACAAGAGAGACTTACATAGTTCTAATCTACATGGGAAGTAGAAAGTATAAGAAGACAAGATCTGTGTAAATTGGGAGCATAGGGACCTTGGGGAAGGGTTGAGGGAGGGAGGGGAGAGGCAGGGAGGGGAGCAGAGAAAAATGTACAGCTCAATAAATATGGAAAAAAATTTGGGAGGTTTCGGGGTCTTTTTTTAAAATATTTATTTATTTATTATGTATACAGTATTCTGTCTGTGTGTATGTCTGCAGGCCAGAAGAGGGTACCAGACCTCATTACAGATGGTTGTGAGCCACCATGTGGTTGCTGGGAATTGAACTCAGGACCTTTGGAAGAGCAGGCAATGCTCTTAACCACTGAGCCATCTCTCCAGCCCCGGTTTCGGGGGTCTTAATGGATGGGAATGGGGCCCCGTAAGGTCTCTCGTGACTGCTTCATGCTGACTTTGTGGGTGTTGAGGAGTTGAGATGCTTGACCATGTTCTGGGGTGGCTGATTGCTGTTGTATTTTCCGGGCTCTGAGGAACTGGCTGGCTGACAGTTTGGACCTCGCAAGATGCTGGAAAGGTAGAAAATTATTTAAAAAAAAAAAAAAAGAGTAGTAAATGCTGTCAGGCGGTGGTGGCACACGCCTTTAGTCCCAGCACTTGGGAAGAGAGGAGACCTCTGTGACCTCTGGTCTACAGAGTGAGTTCCAGCAAACCCTGTCTCAGAAAAAGAGAGAGTAATAAATGCTCTTAGCTGCTGAGCCATCTTTCCAGCCCGCTAATAGTGTTTTTGTTGTCTTTGTTTTGAATTAGAATCTCACTCTGTTAACTTCTGAGCCATGTCATTCTAGTCTTTGTATCTTTTTCTCTTTGCTATATCAGTGACATCGAATTTTGTTCTTGTTTTTGTGTTTCATATTTTGAAATTATGTTTAAGTACATGCAAATTTGTGATAATATATTGTTATTTTTTATGTCTATTCATGCATTTTACCTTCATTCTAATTGGCTTTTTGTTAGAATTTGCTTGATGTTAAATTCTTTATTTTTCTAAGCTTTAGCCTTTTTAGTTCTGTTTTTTTGTTATTTAATTCACATGCTTTGTGACAAGCAACAGCAGTTTATTTTCTTTTACACCAATAGATAGTCTTTTTCACATTTAGGTTTAATCTTTTATAATTTGCTTTAGCTCAAGCAATTAGTTGGTTCTTTCCCTCATTTTCTTATGCTATTTTTAGTCTCCATTCAATAGTGTAAGTCAGATTTCTGGCTTCTGTTGCTTCTTTTAACTCCAAACCCCAGTGGGCTGGCTGTTTCGTCCCACATGCTACTAGAGAGATCATTTTGTACTTTATTTAACTTCCATGGCATACTTACAGTAGAGCGTTTATTACAATGTGAACTTAACTATGTCAGCTTGCTGGTATTATGGGATCCGCTTGGATCCAACACAACTCAAAATACCAAATCAATGCAGAAAACAAAAATGTATTGAAATCAAGCCACTGCTTACTGATTAGGGCCGCAGAACGCAGGAGCTGAACTGTGACCCTAGGCCAGACTGTTACAGAGCTTTTAGACACGAAAACTATGAACATCTATGCCAAGTTACAATTACATTTTCACCAATCAGGATTCAGGGATCAGGGACTTTCCTAGGAACATATCTCTGATACACTTAATCTTCTTCTCATTGGTTGGTTTACTCAAGTACGGCCACCACCATTCTGGTCTCAACTTGCCAACCAGGATGTTAGTGATGTCCAGTTACCAGGGAGATCTGGGAAGGTCATGGGAACTTACGCTTTACTTGCCCCTTATTCAAAATGCAAGTTCTATCCAGAATGGCTTCAGTTTGGTTCCTTCTTATCCTGGAAAGTCTTTTTCGTAATACTCAGCTGCCCCTGGTTTTTCCCTTCCAGTGACTTACTGAATGAACAAATGCTCAGGAAGCAGGCAGAGTTAGAATCTGCGCAGTGCCGGCTCCAACTTCAGGTCCTCATTGATAAATGCACCAAACTCAATAGCCGTGTCCAGGTGAGTTTGTCCTTTCTAATTAAAAAAAAAAATTTAGAATCAGAATTAAAGAGACAGGCAATTTAAGAGGAATCTAAATATTACTTAGGTTTATCTCAATGATGTGACATTTGCCCCAAGCCCATACTTGTGAATTCTATGAGGACTTCAGACATAGAGCAACCCCTAAGGACTATCAATATTTGATAATTCTCTGCATTCTTTATTTCAGTTACTTGGTGAAATTGAAATGCAGTTCTTTGAGATTCATGGTAACATTTTCATGATTGGCAAGAAATCTTTTATCCAATCAAGAATTCATTCTTGGGGCCTGGAGAGATGACTGAGTGGTTAAGAACGCTGGCTAGAGAGAACCTAGGTTAAATTCTTAGCACACACGGCAGCTCACAAGTGTCTGTAACTCCAGTTCCAGGGTACCTGACTCTTTCATACACACATACATGCAGACTAAACATCAATGCGTATAAGTAAAAATTAAAAAAAGAAAAACATTTTTAAGAGGTAAATAAAAGAAAAGCTTTCATTTATAAAGTCTTGCCGGGCGGTGGTGGCGCACGCCTTTAATCCCAGCACTCGGGAGGCAGAGGCAGGCGGATGTCTGTGAGTTCGAGACCATCCTGGTCTACAAGAGCTAGTTCCAGGACAGGCTCCAAAGCCACAAAGAAATCCTGTCTCGAAAAAACAAAAAAAAAAAAAAAATGTTTATAAAGTCTTTTTCCTTGTAGGACTTAGAAGCCCTTGTTATGCGGCATCAGAATCAAATACAGCAGCGCAGGGGCTCCCAAGCACTTTGCAAGAAATGCTTACCCTCTCGCCAGAACCAGCATAAATACAGCTTCCAAAAGACCTTTGCGGTGTCTCAGACAGGAAACTGCCGAATTATGGCATATTGTGATGCTTTGAGCTGCCTAGTGGTATCACAACCTTCTCCTCAGACTTCTTTCTTGCCAGGTAAACAATTCAGAAACTCATCTTTTGTATTCATTGGTAGATACTACTTGCTTCTCTTCCCTTTTTGAAGAATCTTGGGCTCAGTGGTGGTTAAACACTGATAACAGGATATCAACTCACTTTTCTCTGTCAGTTCCCTATTAACTGAATGCAGGTGCTTCGGGTGCCTCAAAGATATCTTTCACAGTGGCACACACCATTAATCCCAGTACCTGAGAAGCAGGCACAGACAGATCTCTATGAGTTCCAGGCCAGGCCAGCCTGTTCTACACAGCAGGTTCCAGGAAAGCCAGGACTACATAAAGAGACCCTGTCTCAGAACAAACAAAAAAACATGACTTTCATATCTGGGTTTACTGGCGCGCGCACACACACACCAATTGTTTTAGAATTCAGTTTGAGGCCACTGTGGTCTATGTAGTGAGATCCTACTCCAGACAAACAGAAAATGTCTCTTTTAGCTACAAATAGTACAAGTAGTATAGCTATTTTCCTTTAAAAAATTCTTTCATGGCTGTTGCTTTTATTTTGCAAATTCATTTGTCAAGAATGTAGAAATAGGAGTTTGAGAGATAGAACAACGATTAAGAGCACATGCTGCTCTCCCAGAGGACCCAGGTTCAATTCCTAGCACCCACATGACAGCTCACAACTGCCTGTAGCTCCCTGGGAGCTGACACCTTTACACCAATGCACATAAAATAAAGTTAAAAAAAAAAAAAGAATGTAGAAATAACCAGTAGTCATATCAATATGAGGAAGAAGGTACATGGTCACCAGTATCAACCAAAGAGAATATTCCCTGTGTATGTCATTTACTAAATGTTCGGCTAATTCAAATTTAAACAAAATTTAGTATTTTGAATTGCAAATAAGAGAATTGTCATCTTAGTTTCTATAGCCCCTTGTCTCTGTTCTTTATTGCTCATATACCTCTTATATCTCTTTTTTGTTTTGTTTTTCGAGACAGGCTTTCTCTGCAGCTTTGGAGCCTATCCTGGAACTAGCTCTTGTAGACCAGTCTGGCCTCGAACTCACAGAGATCCTCCTGCCTCTGCCTCCCAAGTGCTGGGATTAAAGGCATGCGCCACCACCGCCCAGCTCCTCTTACATCGCTTATAGGTAAAATATGCTTGATATTTGTCTAAACAACTTTATTTTGGCGACTGGGTCTTGTTATTTAGACCAGGCTGACCTCAAACTTCCAGTAATGTTTTTTCCCCCCTAGAGATAAGGGTTTTTCTGTGTGTAGCCCTGGCTTTCCTGGAACTCTGTAGACCAGGCTGACCTCAAACTCAGAGATCCACCTGTCTCTGCCTCCCAAATGCCAGGCTACACGGAGAAACTCTGTCTCAAAGGAGGGGGGTATAAACCTGGGGAATATTCATTTTTATTTGACTAGCTATTTTCTAGGGACTTGGATTTCAAGAAAGGTAAGAAAAGGTTACTTTAAAAATAACTTTAAAAGGTGCCAGGCGGTGGTGGCGCACCTTTAATCCCAGTACTCGGGAGGCAGAGGCAGACAGATCTCTGTGAGTTCGAGACCAGCCTGGGCTACAAGAGCTAATTCCAGGAAAGGCTCCAAAGCTACAGAGAAACCCTGTCTCAAAAAACCAAAAAAAAAAAAAAAAAAAAAATTACTTTAAAAGATAGATTTTGCCTGAATTTACTTTTATGTGCCTTTTTTTCAATTCTCTTCTTGGTAGGCTTTGGTGTTAAGATGTTGAGTACTGCCAACATGAAAAGCAGTCAGTACATTCCTATGCATAGCAAGCAGATACGTGGATTAGCTTTCAGCAGTCGATCCAAAGGCCTTCTGCTCTCTGCTTCCTTTGACAACACTATTAAACTGACCAGGTAAGTGAGTCGTGAGTAAGATTGGGCCTGGGGCACAGTGCATCAAATTAGTCTTAGTTATCTTATTTATCTGAGGCATCGTCTCCTTTTAAAAGTATATAAGCAACAGGTGCATACCCTTTATCCTAGCGCCCAAGAGACAGGCAGGCAGATCTCTGAGTTTTAGGCATAATGAGTTCCGGGACAGCTGAAAATATATAGACAGCTATATAGAGAAACATCTCAAACAAGTGAAGGGCTGGAAAGATGGCTCAGAGGTTAAGAGCATTGCCTGCTCTTCCAAAGGTCCTGTTTTAAACCATTTTTCTCAGGACATCAAGAAAGAGGGACTCTTCCCCCACCGTCAACACCCAAAGCTGACATTCTTTTTAAACTATTTCCTGTACATAAATTTATATAGTACATTAATACATTTATGTATATCGTGCATTAAATTATATTCCCCTGAGTTCAATTCCCAGGAACCACGTAGTGGCTCACAACCACCTGTAGTGAGATCTGGTGCCCTCTTCTGGCCTGCAGGCATACACGCAGACAGAATATTGTATACATAATAAATAAATATTTAAAAATAAATAAATGAATAGCCGGGCAGTGGTGGCACACACCTTTAATCCTAGCACTCAGAGGACAAGGACAGAGGCAGACAGATCTCTGTTAGTTCAAGGCCAGCCTGGTCAACAGAACAAGTTCCAGGAGGCTCCAAAGCTACACAGAGAAACCCTGTTTCGAAAAATAATAATAATCAAAGTCTATAAACCCTGTGTGGTGATTGACCCCTGTAATCCTAGCACTTGGGATCCTGAAAGGCATGATGGTTACCATGTGTTTGAGGCCATCCTGGACTACATAGAAAATTCCAGGACAACTTGAAATACAGAGTTAGAACCTGTCTAAAACAGAAAAGTGAACACAAGTGGGGTGTGATAGCAGAAGTCTCTAATGCCAGCACCTAAAAGGTGGAGACAGGAGGATTGGGACTCAAGGTCAGCCTAAGATGAGTGTGGTAGAAAAAAGTGACATAGTATTAATGTGTAATGGCCTGAGTTAGTTTTTGTTGGCTTTTGTAGTGTTCTAGATTTGGGTCTGGAATATTCTAGACAAACATTCTGTCATGGCACTTGTTATGCCCAAATCCGTGGGTCCCCACAAAGGAGACCGAGTCCCATATGTAAAAAGCAAAGAGCCTTTATTTTAATCAAGTTTGCAAACTCGCTTGGTCTCTCCGCAAATCCAACGTATAGGAATATCCAGAGAGCCCCGAGCTCAATTAGAATTGGGTTTTTATAGTAGTAAAGGTGGGGGTGAGGGGTCTCTGAGGTTCAGGACCCCTGATTGGCTGACATTTGTCTAGGGGTGTCTGGTGAGGTGCTGGCAGGTGTTTCTATTTACAATGCTTGGAATGCCAGCAATTTCCTTTGAATGGTCTGTTCTTGGGTGGGGGTCAGGTAATCTCTGCCTGCCAGGCATTGTCTCAGGGTAAACTTTTGAGACTCCAGACTCCATTTAAATTTATTGATGGCCAGAGTCCCAGGTGATAATGGTTGGAGAAAGTAAAGAACTTCCTTTCTGCCCAGACTTAGATTATCATGGCTGGCCCTCACAGCACTGTCCATCGTTTTTATTTTTTACTGTTAGGTTCTTAGTAATTGACCTAGGCTAGCCTTGACCTTGGAATTGTCCTCCCTCACCTTTTTTTGGGGAACAGGGTCGAGACAGGATTTCTCTGTATAATAGCCGTAGCTATTCTGGAACTCGCGCTGTAGGCCAGGCTAAATTTCATTTAGAAAAAATACTTTACTCACTTTTATTCATGTGCGTGTGGCTGTTTTGCCCTGATGGATGATTGTGCATCACCAGAATGCAGTGCCTTCAGAGACCAGAATAAGGGTATCAGGTCCTCTGGAACAGGAGTTAGAGATAGCTGCTGGTCACCATGTGAGTGCTGGGAGCTAAATCCAGATCCTCTCCAACTTAACTACTGAGCCATCTCTCCAACCCCTAAAAATACATATCTTTAAAATACATATTAAACTCTGTGGATTAGAGCAATCTTGTATAGGTATTGGGAAAATAATGTGGAGGGATCATTGATGTCTCATACCATAGATTTGCCATGACAGCACTGCTTATTCCAGTTCTGTCCCCTGGATAATTAGTAGTGTAAGCCAGACTTGAGTGTGAGCCATTCTTTTTTTTTTTTAATTTATTTATTATGTATTTAGTGTTCTACCTGCATGCATACCTGCACCTCAGAAGAGGGCACCAGGTCTCATTATAGATGGTTATGAGCCACCATGTGGTTGCTGGGAATTGAACTCAGGACCTCTGGAAGGACAGTCAGTGCTCTTAACCACTGAGCCATCTCTCCAGCCCTGAGCCGTTCTTTTATAGCTAGCTTCCTATTCCTTTTTTCTTTAAGGGAACCAGGTGGCAGCAGTGCCTGCCTTTTATCCCACCAGGGAGGCAGACGCAGGTGCATCTCTGTGAGTTCAAGGCCAGCCTGGTTTACAGAATGAGTTCCAGGGCAGCCAAGGCTACACAGTGGAAACCTGTCTGGGGGCAGGGAGGTTGGGGATCGGATGTGTAACTCAGTGATAGAATACACGCCTGAGGGACTGAAGCGTTAACTCAGCAGTTAAGTCCTCTGGAAGAACAGCAAATGTTCTTAACTGCTGAGCCAACTCTCCAGCCTCCAAATAAAATCTTGTAAAAAATGGGTAAGGGTGTGCTAGAGAGATGACTTGGTAGTTACGAACACAGACTGCTTTTCCAGAGGTCCCAGGTTCAGTTCCCAGCACCCACATGGCAGTCTTAACTCCAGTTCTAGATCTGAAACTACTCTGGCTCCCCCAGAAGGGTACACAGACTTACATGTGGGCAAAACCCCGATATGTATTAAAAAAATAATTTCATAATTAAAAAAATAAATGATTAAAAGACATGATGGCATACATCATGTTCTAGGCCAGCCAGGGCTGCATGGTGAGACCCTGTCTCAAAGCAACAGTAAGGGCAGGGACGAACTGAAGATGTAGCGCAGTGATAGAATGCTTGCCTACCGTGCATTGATCCCTAGGTTCATTGTCTACCACCCCAGAAAGCATGTGTGTTAGGGGTCCTGTTACACAGTGTTATTAATGGCTACTCCTGGGCCGCTGAATTATAGTTTTTGGTTTTCCTTATATTTTCTACTTTCTTATATTGCTTACTGATTATCTGTGTGATAGTTAACTATAGAGAAAATTCAGTAGAGAAGGGGATGTATCATTTGTGTATTCCTTCAGTTTACCCTTTCTTATCATTGTAATTCAAGAATTAAGTTTGCAGACCAGAAAGCTCAAGTATTTTGGAATTGAGAAGTATGCAGTTCCCAGAGGAAATAATGAAATACAGATAGTTTAGGGTACAGATATGTTCTCAATAAATATTGCTTTGTTAAATGTCTTATTATTAAGCATCACCATTGTATACATGGTTTTCTTAATGTATAGTGGTAAAATCTCTTAACTCCACAGCCTAGAAACAAATACTATTGTGCAGACTTATAATACTGGGCGTCCTGTTTGGAGCTGTTGCTGGTGTCTTGATGAAAACAATTACATCTATGCTGGACTGGCCAATGGTTCAATTCTGATATATGACCTACGGAACACAAATGCCTATATACAGGAGTTAGTTCCTCAAAAAGCCAGGTAGGAAAAACTTGTTTTTATGTAGATCACAGCATTTTTTTAGATTGTTACTGTATTAGTTCATTCCTCTGAGTGTCTCAACAGTTGACCACCAATCTAAGCTCTGGTACTTTCATCACTTCAGAATCAATAGAATTTGAGGTAGGATGTGGTGGTATACACTTTTAATCCCAGCGCTTGGGAGGCAGGAAGATCTCTGTGAGATGAAGACCAGTCTGATCTACAGAGCAAATTTTAGACAGTCAGAGCTACACAGAGAAACCCCGTCTTGAAATACCAAAATAAAGTATTTGTTTTGGTAACTTATGCATTAAAATCATAGGAGCACAGCCTGCAGGTTGGTATTTGTGAAAGGATTTTTAGCATATAGTATTGTTCATAAACTTACAGGTGGAAATTTAGAAAATCTAACCAAAGCCAGGCATGGGGGCAGGACACATCTTTAATAGCACCTAGCATCAGGAGGCAGAAACAGGCCAGTCTCTGAGTTGGAGGCTAGCAAGTTCCAGAGACAGTTCCAGGATAGGCAGGGATATACAAAGAAACCCTTTATTTCTCTTAAAAAGAAAAAAGTCTAACCAGTGCTGGCAGCTTATATCTACCATTCCAGAGCTTAGAGGGTTGAGACTGAAGAGTTATTATGAGTTTATGGTGAGAAGTCTAGAAAAATCATCGTTTCTGAGTTAAGTCTGTTTGTTACAGTGCGTTTTTTTTTTCTTTTTGAGTATATCATGTGTCCTGTTGAAAGTAGATACAGAATGTTATGTGTATTTCCTTTTTCTTTCTCCTATAGAGATAGCTAATTATTTTTAAAGGGTGCAGGAAGATAGTCACTCTTCTGTTTGATTTCTATTGAGACCAAAATGTGGTCCAGGTCTCCTGGTCATGAGGTCTGGAGCAGCCAAAGTATTGGATTTGGAGTGTGTGTCATGGTTTTCTTTTTTGCCTTCAGATGTCCTTTGGTGTCCCTGTCATACTTACCCAGAGCTGCTGTGGCTGCCTTTCCTTATGGTGGGGTGCTGGCTGGAACCTTGGAGAATGCCTCCTTCTGGGAGTTAAAAGCAGACTTTTCTCATAAGCCTCATGTGCTTTCCTTGGAACCAGGGGGCTTTGTAGACTTTCAGACAGAGAGCAGCACCCGACACTGTCTTGTGACTTACAGGCCTGGTGAGTTCTGAAGTTCTCAGGGACCTGCTGTTTTGGTGGGAGCAGGCCGGCGATGTGGATTTGTACAGGAAAGAAGACATTCCCTTTGAGTGGTTTTGGTAAACATCTGTAAGGCTGACAGGCTTGTTGTATTGCAACTCTTGGGGCTCCCATTTCCTCCATAGAGTCTGCTTCCCTGACGTGTTTGAAAGCTTTCTGCCATGTGCTTCTGGAGTCCATTACATTCACTTTCAGACCACTTTTGTCTGCCCCTCACGTCAGGTCCAATGCCCAATCAGGTTTTTAGTTGTTCCATATTTGGGTCCAGCGAAGTTAAGTAAGACTGACAGCCATGGTTTTGTGGGAATATCTAGGCATCTGAACTTGACTGCCTCCAAATCTAGGAATAGAACTCTGAATAGCTATTAAATTCACAAGTTTGATTTGTTCTTGTCTTAAAAAAAAGAAACTGTTCCTGATGAACCACGCTGATGGTCATTTTGGTAAGGGTTTGCCTTTTTAACTTGGACTTGAGGTCTCAAGAGAATGGCTCTGGCTATGAACTCTAGCCCTGCTCTAATGGGATTCTGGATATTTAGTAGTGATTGGCTATGGTATGCCTCTCACAAGACATGTCTTTGTCTTAACAAGCACCTAATATCTTAAATTCTGACCTGTAACTGGGTGCCTCTCATAGGAAATTTGTTTCTGCTGGCAGACACCTTTGTTGTGGCTCTTACTTGGTCTGAGTCCAATTTATTCCTACCTAGACAGCTGTTGTCTGGGAGAGCCCCAGCCAGATCAGAAGACGGGTTCAGGTGAGACACAAAGACAGCACAGCAAAACTCATTAAATAACAGAAGAAAGTTTACTGCTTAAAGCTCTAAGGAAAAGAGCCATGCTTTGTAGGGCTCTTGGGAAGAGGAGGAGCCATCTGGGGTACATACGTTCAGTCAGTGGGTACAGAGGAAAAAAAGAGATTGTAAGACTGTCTTTATTAAGGCTTGTGGACATTGTTCCTTAAAATTTCTTGGGGGGAGGAGGAGGGAATTGGCTAATTTAAAGAAAACTTGAATAGGGAAGCTTATTCTATGACTGATGTCAACCATTGTGCTTATTTGTAATCAACAGTTTTGGAATGTGTTGAGTTTTAGTGAGAATATATAGCAACCAACCACTCACGGGATTTTTTTATTTATTTATTTATTTTCATTTTATCTTATTTTTGAGACAGTTTTGCTGTGTACTCCTGGCTCTCTGGCACTGGCCAACCTCAAACTTCAGCCTCAGCCTCTAAAGTGCTGGAATTATTGACTTGTTAGTTCACCATGCCTGGCTAATGGAGAAGCCTCTGTGTGTACAGATTTTAAGTCAGACCTAAAAATGGGTTCCAAGGTAGATATGTCAGGTTTGTCAAGTTGTCCATCAGATTGCCTGTTTGTGAGTAGATCTCACCACTGCACGTTTGCTTTATCTGGGACACTGTTTCAGTTGCCACTCCTGACCTTTTGGTTTTTACCAAATCATGCTGTGACTTACATAGAAAGCTTGGGGGTTGGGGCGGGGGAGATGTCCCAGCAGTTAAACACTGGCTGCTCTTCTGGGGGACCTGGGTTCATTCCCAGGACCTACGTGGTGACTCACAATTGTAACTACAGTTCTAGGGAACCCAACACCCTCACATGGACATACATGTAGGCAAAACACCAATGAAGAAAAGAAAGCTTGAAGGTGGGGGTCCCACTTTGTTTCCCAGCTTTTGTCTGTCATTCAGAAGTATTTTAGATGTAACTCTACTTGCTATGGAGTCCTCAGTGGAAGAAGGAAAATACCATTAGAATACCTGAAAAGTCAGTTCCCCGGGAGGTCTTAGAAGATATAGTGAGTATTCAAAACCAGTACATTTCTAGAGTTGTTTCTCAAGTAGGAAAAACCTTTTGAAGATAACTTCCTTTTTCCTAGCCAGGCTTCTGAATTTCATTGGTGCTGTGTTGTTATATTTGCTTTTTATGGGTCTCATGGGTTTAATTTATTTACCTCTTTTTACACAGCTAGGTTGTATTTGAGGTTCAAGTACCTAGTTAATTTCTTTTGTATCATCTCCATGAGGTAACACCTATTTCTCTGTCTCATAGATAAAAGCCATAATACCATACGAACTGTGCTACTGGAGATGTCTTACAAACTAGATGATGCTGGAGAGCCAGTCTGCTCCTGCCTTCCTGTGCAAACATTCCTTGGGGGATCCACTTGCAAACTATTGACCAAAAATGCCATCTTCCAAAGCCCAGAGAATGATGGTAATGTCCTAGTATGTACTGGGGATGAAGCATCAAAGTCTGTCCTGGTAAGCCTATTTTTATTTTATATTTAAAAATAGTTTGGGGTTTGAGGGCCTAGACCTAGCCCAGTGGTAAGGCACTCACCTGGCATATCTGAGGGAGTCAGTTTCAAGCACTGCTACACCAGTCTAAAGGTAATGAGCAGAGCGCAATACCAGAAGATACTTGTGGTTTCCAAATGCACATGCAGGGGCACATATAAATATATACATATATACACTCAAAACTGTTGTTGATATATAATGATTACACCAGGTATTAAACAATATGAAGTAATAGCACAAGTAAAGGGAAGAAAACAGTATTGCTAAAACATCAAAGTTTACTTCTGAAGTTTGGTAACACGTTAACTGCGTGAATTTCAGGCCAGCCAGAGCTGCACAGACCCTGTCTCAAGAGAAGGAGAGAGTCTGATGGTAGTTTATTATACCCATTTTGTTATTTCAATATATTTTTTTGAGCCATTGTATACTCACTGTGTAGATCTTGCTGGCCTCAAACTCAGATTTGCTTGTCTCTACCTTCAGAATGCTGGAGTTAAAGGCATGTCTGGCATACCGCAAATTTTAAAAACTTCAGTGTATGATATTGGGGTGGTGAGTATGTGCTACAGTGCACAGGTGCAGGTCAGAGAGCAACGTTGTAGACTTGGTTCTCCTTCCACCTTTACCTGGGTTCTAGACATCTAACTCATTAGGTTTGCATGGCAAGTGTCTTTTCTCACTGAGCCACCCCACTGGCACTATTTTAGATACTTTACAAGTTTCTTGTAATAAACGTTCTAGAAAAGAAAACACTTGCTAGAATGTATGTTCCATGGCTGGAGAAATTGCTCAGCAGTTAGGAGCATGTTAGGGTCCTCTTCCATAGGATCCAAGTTTGGTTCCCAACACCTAAATTGGAAGGCTCACAGCTAGCTGTAATTCCAGTGACAGGAGATCTACCTTCTTCCACAAGTATCCCACATAGACACACATAATTAAAATAAATATTTTTTTTTAATATAAGTTCTATGAGGATAGAGATAGTGGTCTTGTCTCAATTGACTCTAGAGGAGGCGATATTTAGAAGACTTCTGGCACATAGATGAAAGAAGTGAGTCCTTGACTTGCTTTTTTGTTTGTTTGTTTTTTGTTTTCGAGTAGTAGTTCCTGTCCTGGAACTAGCTCTTGTAGACCAGGCTGGCCTTGAACTCATAGAGATCCGCCTGCCGCTGCCTCCCTAGTGCTGGGATTAAAAGCATGCACCACCACTGCCCGGCTTGACTTACTTTTCAAACCAACTTAAGGTGTGCTAGTTTTGAACAGTGTTAAAGTTAGAGACAGTTCTCACCTGGGCTGACTAACTGCTAACTTCTATTTCTGCTTATTTTTTAAGTTGTGGAATGCTGGCAGTGGCTCGTTGCTGCAGGACTTGAAGACTGATCAACCTGTCTTGGACATCTGCCCATTTGAAGCAAATCAGAGCAACTATTTGGCCACCTTAACTGAGAAAGATGTCCATTTTTATAAATGGGAGTGAGCATGGTCTTGAGACCCTCCAGACATGCTGCTGGTTAATGTTATTTTTAGCACCTAGTAGCCCTGAACAAAATACATGTTTATATGCTATAACTAGAACTTTTGGATCATGGGTTCATTTGAATTAGTGTGATTCTAGGTCACAGAGACACTAAGATTGTGTATGCTATTTGCACCAAAAGAGTACCTTTGTGAATCTTGCCTGGACCATTCTTCATTTAAATTCTGCAGATCTTACAGTCCTCTCAGCTATTATTTAGGATCTGAGTATGCACAACATTTTGGGGCTGTGATACCCAACCGGCCTGAATTGTCTTGGGTAGAATTTGAATGCTCAACCTTTTAGTGACTTGATCTCACCCACACCTCTGCACTGTCCACCCACACCTCTGCACTGTCTGCCCCAGTGTTTGGTACTTCTCGTGCGGTATGTGTTGTGTCAACAACAGTTACATTCCAGTTGTACATGCCTCCTAGAATGTTGGCAAGTTCAGTGATGGAGGTGGCTGATGAGCTAGCTGTATGTAGAGCCAATGGCCAAATCTTGTGTGCATTAAGTTCATTGCATTACGGGAGGTAAAGAAAAGGACCAGTTGCTCCAGCAATTGTGAAAGACTTAGCTTTTTCTAGTTAGCTTAGAATCCTTAGGGGTTTTTATTCCCCACCAAGCCAGTGCTTAAGGACATACAGTTCCCAAGTAACGGCTTCCTTCCCTGTGTGTGTGAAATGTCTAAGTTCCTTTGATTTGCCTCCCAATAATTTCTGCAAGTGTTGTTAATAAAGTGATTATTCTCAGGAAGGTAGTAGTAGACCTGGACCTGTGGATGACAGGAAAGAAGACACTTAGAACTTGCATCCTGCTGGTCCTGAACTGTCCAACATTTAGAGTTGTGCTCAGGTTACATTTGTCTCCTTCGCCTTAGGCTACTCCACTAAACCACTGCCTCTAGAACACCTTGTCTCAAGGTGCAGACAGCATGGCCGATTGTCTCAGATATTTGTTGGGGAGGCACCATCCTGTCCTTTTTAGTAAAAGCTCTGTCCTGTGTGTCAAACTCGAGCTGTTTTGGATCTTTATTACCAGCAGGGAACTGTTAAGGTTAATTTTCCTAGGGTTCCAAGTTGTGGCTATATGCATTCAATGAAACCTTCTATTTGAAGATACTTAGGGTTTTTTGGCTTTGTTTTAATTTTAAAGCTTTAAAAATGTTGGCTTCCACAGCTTGGGGAAAAAGTCTCCCACGCTTTTAAAAGTAGCTGCCTAGGCCTGGAGCTTCAGGGGCAGGATAGGACTTAAATTCATAGAAGTCTGGCAGCTTCAGCAGGTGGCCACAGAGAAAGTGCCGGGTGTCAGGTTGGTCTGGGGCAGGGTTACAATTTGACTTGCCTTGAAGAATGTTTCACTAAGGCTGACTGGTTAAGTTTACTACCACAGAAGCTAAAATAAATATCAAGCCTTGCCACATTTTGCATTTCCACAATAAGTTTGGCCAGGGCCTCACACTTCTTGAGTTTTTGCTCTACCGCTGAGCTGGATCAGAAACCCAAATCTGTGATTTGGAAGCAGATTCCCATGATGGACTGATTCTCTAAAGAAAACCTTCCCCTCCCCCACACCTACTTGTAGGAACCTTCAGCTCTAGACCCAGACTCTATAATCTTCTTAGCACCAGCAGGACATTTGTTTTTAAATACTATCATAATACTTTTGAATTTCTGAATATTTGCTGTGTTTCAATGTTTGTTGTAATGTTAACAAAATAAAGGATTTGCCATGGATAACACCAACTCCACTGTCTTGTGCCTATGTCGACTAGAGTATACCTACCTCTTGGGGGGGGCATAATCCTACTCTAGTATATTCTCCATCGGATCCAGTACTGGGTTTGAGTTACACAGGATGATCCCCTAGACCTGAAGTAAACATTTAATTTACTGTCTATTTGTCTGATTTACTGCTACTGAATCAGAGTCTCTTTTAGCACAGGCTGGACTTTTCCCCACATAGGAAAGACTGACCTTCCTTCCACCTGTATCTGCCAAGTATACGAATGTAGTTGCTGGTGTGTTCCACTGTGCTCAATGTAAGTATTTTATCTAAACTGGTGAGGCTCCAACTGCCAATTCTTTTTTGCTGTTGCTAATTGGAAGCTGCATTTGCCTCTTCAATCAGCCAGTATGGGAACACATACCTGTAATCCTAGCATTCAGGAATCTGAGGCTGGAGGATCGCAAGTTTCCGGCCAGATTGATTTTATAGTAAGGATATACTCTTCAGACTTTCATGCTTGCCGGCTTCCTGTTACTGCTCAATTGAGGAAAGATGGAAGCAATTTATTTTTTTAAAATTACCTGTCAATACTTGGACGGGGTATTAGCAATGAGCATGTGTAGGCCCTTGGGTTCCACCCACTCAGCACAGTTCTAGCCACTTGTCTCAGATTGTTCTGTTTCTGGTCAGGATTCTGTAGGTACAAACATACTCTGCTGACTGGAAAAGCTGTTCCAGTTGAGCAACAAATAAGAGTACTGGGTTCCAAGAGGACAGAATCTAAAGGTATACCAATACTGTTATTACAAAGCCAAGTGTTTCAAGGAAAGGGAGTTCTGAGGTGGAAATAAATCCCAAATTGCTAAGAATTCTAATAGCATTTTTATTTTTTAAGTTATTGTGTATCTACCCTGGCTGGTCTAGAACTCACCACGTGGCTAACTACATAGACCAGACTGGCCTTGAACTAGGAGAGATCCACCTGCCTATTGTCTCCCAAGTACTGGGATTAAAGGAGTACAAAGTACATTCCTAATGGAATTTGAATTACTCATTATCTTCAAGGAAGAAATGGTTTTAAAATTGTAATGAAATTAATTAAGGCCAGGCATGCCAGCATTCTAGAGGCTGTGCAGGAGGATCTCAAGTTCAAGGTAAGCATGGAGAGAAATACCCTGTGTGTCCCCTGCTCCCACCCTCACCAAAGGAAGTGGCATGCACATGGGGCTTCAGCTTTACGTGTCCTCCTTCCACCCTACTTAGACTATTTAAAACCTGGGAGTGCTGGAGAGAAGGCCCAGTAGTTAAGAGCACCTGTTGCTTTTGAGAGGCTCTCGGTCCAGTTCCTATGACCCCACAACTATCCAGAACTACAATTCCAGGGAATCCAGTGCCTTCTGATCTCCAAGTGCACCAGGCAAGCATGCAGTGCACATACATAATATTCAGGCAAAACGCAAGTACAAATCTTTTTAAAATTTGAAATGCATAAAATGTAAAAGCTCATTTTGACTCAGGTTTCTGTCTCCAGGACAATGTAGGCACATAACCTTTGTGCTGAAAAATACAACAGCCATATACATTGTTGCACTATTTATCCAACAGTGAACACTAGGCAGAAAGACTGTCCTAGAGGCTCGGTGTAGGCCACAACTACATCTGAATTAGATAAGAGGAAATGATGAACATAGAGGGGGGAAATAGGATTTGAAGATGATGGCCCTGTTTAAAAAAAAAAAAAAAAAAAAAAACAGTTAAAAAGACCTGGAGCTCTATCTGGGCAAAGCTCTGTGCATTGCCAACAATTGGATAAGCTTACAATTAAAGTTATAATTAGAAGCTCTGAGCATCCTGACTGCTGTGGTGGTGGCTCGTGCCTATAATTCCAACTCAAGGTGAAGGCACAATGACCAGCTCAAAGTCATCCTTAAGAACAACCAGGGTTGTGACCAGGCAGTGGTGGCACACACCTTTAACCCTAGCACTTGGGAGGTAGAGGCAGGAGGATCTCTGTGAGTTTGAGGGCAACTTGATCTGTGTATTGAGTTCCAGGTTAGTTAGAGCTATACAGTGAGACACTCTCAAAAACAAAAATTCCCACAAAAGCAAACCAAACACCACAACAAAACACATACAAGAATAATGCATACAGGGGCTGGAGAGGTGGCTCAGAGGTTAAGAGCACTGACTGCTCTTCTAAACGACACGGGTTCAATTCCCAGCACCCACATGGTAGCTCATCACTGTCTATAACTCCATTATATGGGATCTGACTCCCTTACATGAACTTACCTGCAGGCAAAACATTAATGCACATAAAATAAAAATAACTTTTAAAAAAGAATAATGCATACAAAAATATTTCTTTCCTAGAAAAGGTTTTTTTCTTGTGCACAGAATGCAAAGTAGTAGTGGATAACCTTGATCTCACTAGAGAATATTTGAAGACTTATAATGGCTGATCTATTGTAGTTTTGCCCTTTACTCTAGGGCAAGGTCCTTCCTAAGGTGTCTGTCCTACTGGTCTGTGGCTTTCATTTCTAGGGTGTTGCCTTTCTGAAGCCTCAGCTGAGGTATGGAGTATTTGTTTACCCAAGGCTACAAGGCTTCTTGTATCTCAGCATGGTTTTAAACCCTAAAGTCAATCAATGTCTTCCAGCATTTTAGAGCTACTGAAAATTCCATTCAGTTCGTTACTCCCCCAGCTATTGTTCGCTGGGGCATTTGGAGCCTTGCTCTGTGCCTGCCCTTTTAAAAGTTAGCCTGTGACTCAGGAGGAATTCATTCACAGATTTTTCAAAATTTTTTTAATGATTTATTTATCTTTATTTTATGTGCATTGGTGTGAAGGTGTCAGATCCCTTGGAAGTTGTGAGCTGCCATGTGGGTGCTGGGAATTGAACCCAGGTCCTCTGGAAGAGCAGTCAGTGCTCTTAACCACTGAGCCATTTCTCCAGCCCCCAGATTTTTTTTTAAAGATTTATTTATCATGTATACAACATTCTGCCTCCATGTATGCCCACATGCCAGAGGAGGGCCAGATCTCATTACAGATGGTTGTGAGCCATCATGTGGTTGCTGGGAATTGAACTCAGGACCTCTGGAAGAGCAGCCAGTGCTCTTAACCACTTAGCCGTCTCTCCAGCCCCACAGAGTTTTGTTTTTTTTTTTTTAAGCTCTTTTCTGTGGTTTTCCTTCACTTGCAATTTGTTTATTTGGGGAGAGGGTGTTTGTTCCTGTTTATTTTAGTTTGGTTTGTTTGTTGTTATGTAATGATCTGGCAGGAGTGAAGTTATTCTAACCTGACATATGTCCCTTCCTTAGGCCACCAGACTTTTTAAACAATGGACTCTAAGAAATTGTAGTTCTTCCAGGAATCTCAGGCTGAGAAAAGAAAGGCTAAAGCCTGGCACCAGTTGGAGGGATAGAGGGGAAAATTGGGGGGTACTTGTGGGTGAGGGAATGACCATACAGTTCTGACAAATTATCAGACCATCATGCAAGAGAGTGAAGTCAAGAGAAAGATGGGTCAGTGATGGCCAGGACTTAACCCCTTGACTGGGATTGTTTAGCTGTGCATAACTCTTGGACATTGTATGAGCCTAAACCTCATGCCCCTCTCTGCTGTGAGGGAAGATGGTCTTGGGGGAGCACCCAGATGGCACTCACAATTCTCTATAAATAAATCATTTTTTAAAAATGTCATTCCCATCTCCTCAGTGTCTTGAATTTAGTTTTGTTTGTTTGTTTTTTGTCCTGGAACTCACTCTGTAGACCAGGCTGGCCTCGAACTCACAGAGATCCTGCCTGCCTCTGTCTTCCAAATGCTGGGATTAAAAGTGTGCCATCACCACGCTGCACTGAATTTGGTTCTTCCATATTTGAAACATTTTAGATCCAATTCTTTAACATCTTCTTCTTGGTGGGAAGAGGGTGTCTCAGCGTAGTTATCTCTCAGCCTTTCCCCCAGCCTCTGCCTAGTCACACTACACAGCTTTTATGATTCTTCCTAGCACCTGTACTATTTGAAATTATCTTTTTTTTTTTTTTTTTGGTTTTTCGAGACAGGGTTTCTCTGCAGCTTTGGAGCCAGTCCTGGAACTAGCTCTGTAGACCATGCTGCATGCTGGTCTCGAACTCACAGAGATCCGCCTGCCTCTGCCTCCCTTGTGCTGGGATTAAAGGCGTGCGCCACCACGGCCAGGTGAAATTATCTTACATCATCATTGGTACTATTATTCTTTTGTGTTTTTTGTGACAAGATTTCTTTGTGTAGCCCTGGTTGTCCTAGAACTCTCTATAGACCAGTCTGGTCTAAATCTGCCTGCTTCTGCCTCCTGAGTGCTGGAATTCAAGGATTAAAGGTGTGCACCAACCAACACAGCCCACTGTCTTAACATTTATTAGCTGTCCTGTTGTTTATCTCTCACATATGACAGCTCTTAAGCAGTGCCTGGCATATGTAGAAAATGGTCATCAGCAGGTGTGGTGATTCCGTTTATAATCCCAGCCCTTGAGAGGCCAAGGCAAGAGTATCTAGAGACCAAGGCCAGTTTGGGCTACATAGTGAGATCTAGGCCAGCCTGGTCTCTGTATCAAGGCCCTTGTCCCAAAAACTAAGACAAAAATGGTCAACAGTACCTAATGAATAGATACATTAGTCAAACAGGGATCTTAAAACAGTATAATGAGCTAGGCTGTAGTGGCGCACGCCGTTAGTCCCAGCATTCTGGAGGCAGAGGCAGACAGATCTCTCTGAGTTTACGGCCAGCCTGGTCTACAAAGCAAGTTCCAGTGGCTGGAGAGATAGCTCAGAGGTTAAAAGCACTGACTGCGGGCTGGAGAGATGGGTTAAGAGCATTGCCTGCTCTTCCAAAGGTCCTGAGTTCAATTCCTGGCAACGACATGGTAGCTCACAACCATCTGTAATGAGGTCTGGTGCCCTCTTCTGGCCTGCAGACATACACACAGACAGAATATTGTATACATAATAAATAAATAAATAAATATTTTTTTTTTAAAAAAAAAGAGCAATGACTGCTCTTTCAGAGGTTCTGAGTTCAATTCCCAGCAACCACATGGTAGCTCACAACCATCTGTAATGAGATCTGGTGCCCTCTTCTGGCATGCAAGGATACATACAGAAAGAACTCTTTATACATAATTAATAAATAAATCTTAAAAAAAAAAGCAAGTTCCAGGACAGCCAGGACTGTTTCACAGAGAAACCCTGTCTCATAAAACCAAGAAAGGGACTAGAGAGATGGCTTCAGAGATTAAGAACACTAACTGTTCTTCACACTGACTGTTCTTCCAGAGGTCCTGAGTTCAATTCCCAGCAACCACATGGTGGCTCACAACCATCTGTAATGAGATCTGGTGCCCTCTTGTATATACAATAAATAAATAAAATTTTAAAAATAAGGTGTGGGATCCCAAGTGCTGGAATCACCTTTGTGTGATCTGTTTCTCTTTAAAAAAAAAAAAAAAGAAAGAAAGAAAGAAAGAAAGAAAAACAATAAAACCAGTTTAATGAGTAAAAAACAACTTCTAGTTCTCATAAAGGTAATGTATTTTATTAAGTCTAGGGACTGAACCTGAGGCCTTACATACTAAGCACATTCTAAACCATTGAGCTCTGTGCCCAGGTGCTGAGTGTATGCGTTGACAGGTGGAACTTACAGGTTTCTCCTCTTATCT
Source organism: Ondatra zibethicus (assembly GCA_004026605.1). Classification (NCBI taxonomy): domain Eukaryota; kingdom Metazoa; phylum Chordata; class Mammalia; order Rodentia; family Cricetidae; genus Ondatra; species Ondatra zibethicus. The sequence continues at coordinate 33,672 of PVIU01013571.1, read as the reverse complement.
TGCTCCTCTATCCCAAGTGCTGGAATTACAGGCATGAGCTGCCATGCCTGGCCTGAAATGATGCATTTTATACTGAAAAGTTAATAGGGCTAGAAGACCTTAGTAAAATCAACCATCTCTCTACTGGTTGGAGTCTATGCCTTCTGTAAGGTCTAGATTTGTGGGACACAGCCTGAGCTGGCCAGGTTCCCAGATTTCTCAGTGTCTTGTTTCTTGGTCACTGAGACTTTAAGATAGATTTATCTTCCTCCCTATCACTAGACACAATCTGTGGCTTGGTGTAGGATTTGCTCAGTGCAAAATGAAAGATAGGCAACCACTGCCTTCTCTGCCCAGACTGTCCATCTCGAGCCTTAGACTGGCTTAAAATAATCTCCCACTTGTTATCTGAGCACTTGCAGATCCAGTATGGAAAATTAATGGCCCTCAGTAACCTCCAGGACTTCTGGTGATGTAGCTGTTTGAGACTTATGTATGTCATGTGAACACTATGAAATATATTTACCCAGTCCATCCTGAGCTACTTTTATCCATGATTAAGTTTAGGGGAGCCTCCAGATAATTCTGTGATATTAACGAGGGAAAGTGCTGTGGAAATACCAACATACTTCCATTCCTAGAGATAGAGACCAGGGCCAACCGCAGTGGGCAGTTTGACCTACAGACTGTTCTTAGAGGTTTCCTTTCCTGGTGCTTAAACCTTTATGCCAACTCCTCTGATTCTAGTCTTTTGTTTTGGTTTGGTTTGGTTTTTTTCGAGACAGGGTTTCCCTGTAGCTTTAGAGTCTATCCTGGAACTAGCTCTTGTAGACCAGGCTGGCCTCAAACTCACAGAAATCTGCCTGCCTCTGCCTCCCGAGTGCTGGGATTAAAGGCGTGCGCCACCACTGCCCGGCTCTGTTTATGGTTTCAGAACAGCAGAAACTGTAGTTTTAGTTGGTTTTGTTTTTTGAAACAGGGTCTCACTGTGTATCTCTGGCTGGACTGACACACATTACGTATATCTATCTGGCTGGCATCAAACTCATAGAGTTCCATCTACTTCAGCCTCCTGAGTGCTGGGATTAAACTCATGCTCCACCACACCTTTTTTGTTTGTTTTGCTTTTTTTTATTATTTACTTTTGTTTATGGGTGTTTTGCCTGCGTGAGTGTCTGTGCACCGTGTGCATGCAGTGCCCACAGAAGCCAGAAGAGGGCATTGGATTCCCTGGAACTGCAGTTAGAGTTTGTTTTGTTGGTTGGTTTTGGTTTTTTTTTTTTTTTTTTTTCTGATACAGGGTTTCTGGAACTAACTCTGCAGGCTGGCCTTGGAGATCCACCTGCCTCTGCCTCCCAAGTGCTGATATTAAAGGCGTGCGCCATCACCACCTGGCCATTACAGTTTTTTTTTTTTTTTTTTTAGCTCCCATGTGGGTCCTGGGATCTAATTCCAGTTCTTTGGAACAGCTGCCTGGACTCTTAACCGCTTAGCTATTTTCTCACCTTTCCACTCTTTTGTTAAGCTGTATTTTTTAAATATGCTGATCAGTAGAGATTTCATGTCTTAAGTTGTCTTCATTTACCACTAACATCCTGAATTGCTGAGGGGTTCCAGTTGGAAACTGTCTGCAGACTAGTTTCATTCTGGGCAGTTCATTAAGTATCTCCCCTCAATACAGAGTTTTTCTCAATTGAATTAGAACCTAACCGTTGGGTGCTGGCTCAGGTGACACACTGGATGTGAAGAGTGTGAAGCTCTCATCCTAAGAAAGGGTCACTAGTGTGTAGTTGCGTATAGGTCAACAAAAATATTTGCTGACACAGGCTTAATCTGGTTGGGCTTAGTGGCTTACAGCAGGCAGAAGCAGAGGCAGGTGGATATCTGTAAGTTAGAGACCAGCTTGGTCTACATAGTGAGTTTCAAGTAAGCAAGGACCATGTAATAGTGTTTCAAAAACGTGTGTGTGGGGGGGAAGGGTGTGTGTGTGTGTGTATGTGTGTCTAAATTTTGGTTCTTCACTAAGATTTCCAGGCAAAGGCCCTCAAAGTTTAATACTATTCCCTATAGCTTTTAGAACTTCGTGTTACAGGCCAGATATTTTCCTTACTCTTTTTTTGTAATAGTCTCATACTGGCCTCAAGCTCCTGCCTTCACCTCCTGAAGTGTTAGATCACAGGCATAAGCACCACACCGGTTTATGAGGTGCAGAGGATCAAACCCATGGCTTTGTTCTCTCTCTTTTGGTTTTTCGAGACAGGGTTTTTCAGTGTAGCTTTGGAACTGTCCTGGAACTAGCACTTGTAGACCAGCTGGCCTCAAACTCACAGAATCCGCCGGTCTTTCCCTCCCAAGTGCTGGGATTAAAAGGCATGTGCCACCACGGCCCGGCAAACCCACGGTTTTGTGCATGCTAGGCAAACTACCAATTGACTTACATCACCAGCCTCTCCTTGTTTTTATCCCTAATGTTCACAGTTTTACTTCACATTTGAGCGATCACCTGGAAAGCCCAAGAGCAAGTATTATGATTTATGTGCGCTTAACCTTTATTCAGTTGCTGTCTGATTCTCTAGTTAAGAAATGCAGGTAAGGGCGGTCAGGCGCAAAATGAGGCTCTCAGATATCGGGATACATTTGGTTTTGAAGTTCATCTCTATACACACAAAGTTTTTTATCCCTCTTCCTCCCAAGTCTCTGAACCGGCAAAATATTCCACCAGCCATCTTGGTTGTGGCAGCCTGAATTCATTTCTTTTCCACGACGACAATTAAGAAATGAGACCACAGTGCCCCTACCCAGGCTTCCTAAGCAGCTCCAGCAGCTCCTCCGGGAAGGAAAACCACTTTCCCGCCAGCCGGGTCCAGGGCGTGGGCCCTTCGCGGGGCATCCTCCGCCCTCACCGTGCCGTGGGCTCTACCGCCCGCTGGGGAGGAGCCACGCCAACTCACGCCCGCGGCCCCGCCCCTCATTTAAATACACGTCGCCGGCGGGTGCGTCGAGCTCGCCGCGAACCCAAGATGGCGGTGTGTGGACGTGTACGGAGGATGTTTCGCTTGTCGGCGGCGTTGCCGCTGCTGCTGCTAGCTGCAGCCGGGGCCCAGAACAGCCACGGCCAGGGCCAGGGTCTGGGCGCCAACTTTGCATCTTTGCTAGGGCAAGCTGGAGGCGGCAGCCCGGCTGGGCAGCAGCAGCCTCAGCTGTCTCAGTTATCGCAGCAGCAGCAGCAGCCCCAGCCGCCTCAGCAGCAGCAGCAGCCTCCGTTCCCGGCGGGCGGGCCCCCGGCCCGGCGGGGCGGAGCGGGGCCCGGTGGGACTGGCGGAGGCTGGAAGCTGGCGGAGGAAGAGTCCTGCAGGGAAGACGTGACCCGTGTGTGCCCCAAACACACCTGGAGCAACAACCTGGCGGTGCTCGAGTGCCTGCAGGACGTGCGGGAGGTGAGAAGGTGGGACGGGCCTGGGAGGAGGGCCGAGCCTGGTGTGGGCCGGAGGGTGTCGCCGGCCTGGAAGCCGCGGACGCCGGGCTGCAGCTTCCCTCGCTCATTTTTCCTTCGGGGCTGTGCTCGTGCCTCTGCCTCTGCTGCCCCTCACTCCCGGGTGCCTTCAGTCGGGCAAGTGGATCCTACCGCTGCTCCTTCCTTCCCCGAGCCCTTGTTTCGCTCCCTGTCGCGGTGTTCTGCGATCGAGACCTGGGCTCACGGCCTCGGCAGGCGAAGGCCTAAGAGCGTGTTTCTTTCTGTTTGCGCTCCTGTCTTTTGTGTGATGCTCTATGCAGAGTGGCTTCTTGCCGAAAAGCAGTGTAGGATTTTCCTATCACTTTCGACCTCGACAGTTTGTAGCAGTGCATTTCAGCGTGAAAAATGGTCGGCATATTTAAACTGTTAAAAGATAGATCTGTTATTTATTTAGCAGTAGATACTTGATTAGGTAACCTGGGTTCTCTTCTAGTGTCTTTGTAGTTAAGAGCTGAATTTACTGTTTTTTACCACATTCCTTTGTAATTGGTAAATCCTTATTTACCTGGTGCTGAAACTATGATTTTTTTTTTGTCTTCACTTCCTGTGGTCAGTTTGTAAAGAACCTCATTTTTAGGCTATTCCTTCATGTCGCTTGGAACCCTAAAGCCTGAGAAAGTTGCAGGCAGCATTTGAAGCTATAATAAATATGCAGTGTTTCTGATTGCGTTGTGGGGCCTTTCTGAAGTCTAAGTATAGTTGTTTTTGAGACATCTGCTATGTTGCCCAGGCTGGTCGCCTACTGGACATCTTCACCTGGTTTGAACAATTTTAACAGTACCTATTAATGAGCTCCAGATCTGATATTGCTTGGTGAGTTTCAGTAAAAGACATTGATAACTTTTTTTCTAATTATGGATCTGCAGACGTGAGTGCATATTGGTAGAAATATTTTTTTTTCAAATGTTTAGATAAATAGGATTAGTTCCAGAGGTTGACAGGTAGAAGCTGCTGTGAATTATTTTGTTTGGAATAGTGTATCTTTGGGATTGTTCAAGCCCATGATGCCACCAGTGGTTTGTAGACATTTGCTAGTCTTGGTTTATTTAATATTTTATACCTTTGGCATGGTGTACCCATTTGTTTAATCCTGGCACTTGAGAGACAGAGGCTGGCAGATCTTTTTCTGAGTTTGAGGCTAGTATGGTACAACTAGAGAGTTCCAGGTCAGCAGGGCAACGTTAAGACTGTTTACAAAAGAGAAAGGTAAGTGAGAAGAGGAAAAGACATAAAAATTAAGAGCCAAAGAGTTACCAGACCCACCAAAAATGTGTAGTTGTACATGGTTCTTATGTGTAGCTTGAAGACTAGAAGCAAAAAGAAATTATCTATCTATCTATCATCTATCTCTCTCTACCTATCTATCATCTCTCTCTATCTATCATCTATCTCTCTCTATCATCTATCTCTCTCTCTATCTATCTCTCTCTCTCTCTATCATCTATCTATCTCTCTCTATCTATCTATCATCTCTCTCTATCATCTATCTCTCTCTCTCTCTCTCTCATCTATCTGTCTATCTAGTTTTTCAAGACAGGGTTTCTCTGTAGCTTTGGCTATCGAGGATTGTCTCGCTCTGTAGACCAAGCCGGCCTTGAGCTCTGCCTGTTCTGCCTCTGGAATTAAAGACATTTACCACTACTGCTCAGCTATAGCCAAAAGCTTAACTTTTTGGAATTTTCTATTTGATTTTTGAGGATATTAATAGATGTTGTTCCTTTAAGCTGAGATCCTAATGTCGGTCACATTGTTACTGAATTGTTGTAGAAATAGGTTATTATGAGGGGAAGGTGGCAAAAAAATGCCGAGTTTGAAGGCATGCCTAAAGCTGCGCACGTAGGGAGCTGTGGAGCCCTCCCCTAACAGGAGCACTGGACGGTCTTCTGTCACGCATGTAAAACCATGGAGAGGCACATGAGGGTCTTTGGAGTCATTAACTTAGTGATACTATTTTTTTTCTTAGATTAGTTTGGACAAGGAAAATTACACTGGTCTGAAAATGTAGTCACTGGTCTACACTGATTTTTTTTTTTTTTTTGATTTCCATTTCCCAATAAGGCTGTTTCAGTAAAATCATTTTTTCTTCTGTCAGGATAAACTTTGATGGCTGGTAACTACATTTTGTGTTGTCTTTGTGATGTTCCAGACTACCTACTTCACTGCTGGAACACAGAAAATATTGTTAGCTGGCAGAGCATGACTAAATTGATGGATGTGATGTTCTGATCAGAGGAAGGGAGTGTTAAATTGGAGTCCCCCTATTTGAGAGGAAGAAGCCAAATTTTTAATATAAATGATGGACATCACTTGCTGAGCAGAGCACGCTACTGTGAACCTACTACATCCCTTTTCTCTGATGTTCTTTTGTTTTTTTCCCAAGACAGGAATCTTTTTTTTTTCTTTTTTTTTGGTTTTTCGATATAGGGTTTCTCTGTGTAATGGTCCTGACTGGCCTCAAACTCACAGAGATGTGCCTGCCTCTGCCTCCCGAGTGCTGGGATTAAAGGTGTGCGCCACCACCGCCCATCTTGAGACTGATATTTTAAAGCGTACCCCGATGTCATTTTATTTACAAGCATTTCAGTGTGTGTCTGTAATACTTAAAAGTATTTCTTAGTATCATTTATGAATATATTAATCTCATAAAAGTTGTGAGCTACTATCTACACCTTTTTATAAATACTTTGTACTTATTTAAGATGGGCTCTTTTTTATAATGAGCAGAAAGTAAATCTCAGGATTACAAACTTTTTCCTTTTCGAGACAGGGTCGTCTTGTGTTACCCTGGCTGGCCTAGAACTCATTTAATCAGGCTAACTTTGAATTTAGAGAGTGCTAGGATTAAGTAGCCACCCCCCCCCCCCCGGCTATTTAAAGCCACTTTCAGACTCAGTAGGTGAGCATTTTTGTTAATTGTTGCAGTACTATGGATTGAACCCAGAGCATTTTATTTGCCAAGCACAAACCCTACCACTATACATTTCTGGCACTCGTTTTACTTTATCTTTCTAATTTTGAGGCTGTCCTAGTACTCACATTTTATAGCCCTAGTTGGTCTTGAATTTACTTTATAGGCCTGAAACACCAGACCTAGATGTTAAACTGATTTGTTTGTTGCTGTTGTTGTCTTGAGGGGATTGAGACAGGGTTTCTCTGTAGCCCTGGCTGTCCTGGAACTCATACTGTAGAGCAGGCTGGCCTCAAACTCACAGAGATCCGCTGCCTCTGCCTCAAAGTGCTGGGATTAAAGACGCGTGCCACCACGTCTGGTCTGTTAAACTTTTCTTAATCATTCACTTGACTGTATACCTAGATCACACTATCTTTATCTAATTAATATTCTTGGTAGTTCTGTGAGGTGGGTAGTGTTATTTTGTTGTCTTAATTGAGAAATAGGCTGCAACAAGTAGTGTTGTCTTATTGTCAGGGGTGAAGCTGATGTTTAGCAAGTCCTCTGACTGAGAGACCATATAGTTTACAATTCATACTAGTGTTTGCAGCTAGGGAAATTAGTATGTAACTGTTGAAGATGCTGCATGTGTATCAATAGATACAAAATAGGAAGGGTCATCTAGTACAAGAATATTTCCTTTGCTATCAAAAACAATTGAGTAGCAGCAGCTTCTGTACACTGAAATAGTATTGATTTCTCAGGCAGACAAACCAACAATATCAGATAATGTTAATTTAAGTACTGGTCTGGGGGCTAGAGAGATGGATCAGCAGTTGAAAGCAGTGGCTGTTCTTCCCAAGGACCAGGGTTCGAGTCCCAGCACCCATATTGCAGCTCACAACTGTCTGTAACTCCAGTTGAAGGGAATCTTGACACCTTTACACAGACATATATGCAGCCAAAACACCAATTCACTGCTCATAAAATAAAATAAATAAATTATTTTTTAAAACCTTTAAAAAATAATTACTGGTCTGGGTCTATTATGAAGAGAATTTCTGTAATGAAGTGAATCTAAAATCCCAGTTCACATGAACCCGGATTTTTATTACCAAAATAAAATTAGTTATATTTTCCTGTTATTTGAACTGGCTCCATGAACATCACAAAAAGTGCATTGGACCTTTGGCCAGTACTGCCATTAACTCCATCTGGCTATTGTGGTGATGTATGTGTTTGTATACCTGCAACATTGGGTGTCCTTTTAGCAGTCTGCCACCTTTGTCAAAAATTTTTTTCTTTTAGATTTACTTATTTTTATTTTATGTACATGAGTTTTTGCCACCATGTATGTATGTGTACCATATGTGTGCCAGGTGCCCACAGAGATCTGAAGAGGGCATTTGATCCCCTGGAAGTAGAGATTAGGATAGCTGTGATCGATCTGTCTATCGAGGCCCCTGCAAGAGCAGCAAGTGCTTATAGCCTCTGAGGAATCTATCTCTTTTTATTTTATTTTGGTTTTATGAAACAGAGTTTCTCTGGAGCCTGTCGTGGAAATAGCGCTTGTAGACCAGGCTGGCATCGAACTCTCAGATCCATCTGCCTCTGCCTCCCAAGTGCTGGGATTAAAGGCATGTGCCATCACTTTATTTGTTGTTTATTTTTAAAGAATTTAGCAGGGCGGTGGTGGCACATGCCTTTAATCTCAACTCTCAAGATGTTTGTTTGCTTGTTTTTCAAGACAGAGTTTCTCTGTGTAATAGTCCTGGCTGTCCTGAAACTTGCTTTGTAGACCAGGCTAGCCTTGAACTCAGAGATGTGTCTGCCTCTGCCTCCTGAGTGTTGGGACTAAAGGTGTGTGTCTTCACCATCCCACTGAAGCTATTTCTAACTAATATAGTTGTTTACCTTATTCTGGGTAGTCACATATTGTATGGTTTTTAGGATTTGCATATGTAATTGTCTTCTGATTTCTTGTTCATTCAGAGTAAAATAGTGGTATGAATAATGAAAATAGCAATTAATCCATTGTTTGACTGTAGGATGTAGTAGTTTTAAGATCATTTGAAATTTCCTCTCATAATAACTCAGTGGTTGGAAGCAATTTAACCACATAATCAAATCATTATTGACCTCCCATTATGTACCTGTCATTGGAAAAGCAGTAGAACTTTGAGATACTGCATTGCTTACAGTTAAATGAGATTGTAAACAAGAAGCAGCTATATAAGAGTATTTAAGGGGCTTGGAGAGATGGCTCAGTGGTTAAGAGTACTTGCTGCTCTTCCAGAGGACCTGTGTTCAATTCCCAGCACCCACATGGCAGCTCACAACTCTCTGTACCTCCAGTTCCAGGGGATTTGACACCTTCGCAGCAATACATACAAAATAAATTTAAAAAGTGTTAATGATGTCATAAAAATACTAATTTCTTTTTCTCCCTGAGACAGGGTTTCTCTGTTGAGACAGACTTTGAAGCCTTTCCTGGTATTTGTTCTGTAGCCTAGGCTGGCCTCGAACTCTCAGAGATACGCCAGTCTCTGCCTGTGCTTATCTCTAGTTATCTCTTATATCTGTGCCTAGTGCTGAGATTAAAGGTGTGAGCCACCTCTGCCTGGTGTTACTAAATTCTTTTAGGGCGGAGAAATGAACACAAACCTATGGTAAAGATTTGGGTGGAAGTATGGATTCAATCTCTAGTACTGACTGGGAAAAAGAAATTATTTTCACCCCTAAGTAAGGACTGTGTGTTTAGCTCTGCTTTGAGTGAAGACATACGGGAATTCATAAGTTTATGTGCATAGTTATGTTATGCAAAATAGGTACAATATCGTAAAATATACAATATTACCTTCCTATCAGAAATTGTTCATATACATCAGCAGCTCAAGGGGGTTCTCCTCAGCCTGCTGCATTTTTTTGTGCTGTGTCTGCTAACTGGGTTTCTAAATAAAGCCCAGAATTGGAATGTTTTTTAAATAGTTTTTCTATATACCCAGGCTAATCTTAAAAACTTGAAATCTTCTTGCCTTAGCCTTCTAAATGTTGACAGGGTTTCTCTGTAGCTTTGGAGCCTGTCCTGGAACTGGCTCTTGTAGACCAGGCTGGCCTCGAACTCACAAAGATCTGCCTGTCTCTGCCTTCTGAGTGTGAGGATTAAAGCTGCCCGGTGGCTTTTTAATTCCAAATTGAGTTAAAAATTCTTCTCCAAATAATTGAGATAAAGATTCTCTTCCAGATAATTGAGATAGATACTCCTCCAGATAATGAGGAAAATATTCTCCTCCAGATAATTGAGAGTTACCTGTAAAACAGCACTGACATTTCCAGCAAGTCCTGAAGAAGTCTCTTGTTGAGAATGCTCTTTAGCATATAGTTGTGAATAATTTATTGTTCTGTAGAAGAAAATAATATACTTGAATAGTTCAAAAGAGGAATTTCTACATTTATATTGTGTTAAAGACAAATGTACGCAGCAGTAATAACAAAAAAGCTCAAACGCTCAAGATTTTGTCTTAAGAAGCTATTAAAGTGGCTTTTAGGTAATTTATTTTTTATCTGTCAGCAAATATTTACTGAATCCTGTGTATAAGACACTGCTCAGTGTTAGTAATAGAGATATTGATAATGGCACTTGTTTTTCTTTTTGGTTTCGACACAGGGTTTCTCTGTGTAGCTCTGGGTGTCCTGGAACTAGCTCTGTAGACTAGGCTGACATTGAACTCAGAGATCCATCTTTACCTGACTGGGGAGGGGCAGAATTCTGAGATAGAGTCTTAGTCTGCAGTGTCATAAACTGGGCTTGAACTCAAAGCTATGCCTCAGCCTTGTCAATTCCTTCCCTCCTCTAGGATTATAAGGAGCCTCCATGCTTAACTTTTTTTTTTTTTTTTTTTTTTTTTTTTAGCCCAGGTTGCCCTAAGAGCATGATCTCAAATTCCCAGTCTTCCTGCCACCACCACCACCCACAGTTACTGGGAATAGGTGTGTGACACGTGCACAGTTTTACTATTTTTATTTTTTATTTTTTTGGTTTTTTGAGACAGGGTTTCTCTGTGGTTTTGGAGAACGTTGGCTCCTGGAACTAGCTCTGTAGACCAGGCTGGTCTCGAACTCACAGAGACCCACCTGCCTCTGCCTCCTGAGTGCTGGGATTAAAGGCGTGTGCCACCACCACCCGGCTATTTTTATTTTTAAATGAGGTAAACAAGATCAGTAATTTGCCTCAAATAAATCTGTAAATTGTAAGGTATCTTACTCTTTCTGTTCCTATAGCATTTATACTTAAGGACTGTATTATTTGGTTAGTAATCAGAAGCAAACTATAGATGTTAAACAGTGGATTTATCAACTCTGAATTACTCTGTGTAACGTATACACTTGATTTAGAAGATAGTGCAATTTTTTCAGTTTTTATCTTGATTATCTGTTTAATAATAAGTTGCATGTATTGAATTAATTAAAATGTATTATTAAAACCAGCTGCCTTTTCCAGGTGTGGTGGTGTACATCTGTAATCTCAGTACAAAGATTGTTGTAGTTTCTAGGCCACCGTGCACTATAACACCCCTGTCTCACACCCCTTCCTCCTTCAGTAAAAATGCTTCCTAATCTTGTTAATGGAAAAATCAGATCTTCAACTTAACTTCAATTATTGGCTATAAGGGATGTTTTAGCTTCATCCAGAGGAATAATGTTCCAATAAAACTGAAATCAGTCAGTGACTCATCTTTATTAGGGTGAGTTAGATAAATTTGAAACTCAAGAATCTCAAGCCATCTTGGTCTACAAAGAGAATTGTAGGACACAGAGAAACTCTGTCTTGAAAAACCAAAAAAAGAAAAAAAGAAAATAAAAAAGAAAGAAAAGACTCTCAAAGTAACATCCCTCAGAGCTCAGAGCTGGGTTAGTAATAATCTTTGTATCTGCATTAAAATAGTGTGGAGGAGCAAGAAGTGTGGACTAGAATCTAAAAACAATAAATAAAGGAAGAGAGCCAGACTTCTATTTTCATTCAGCATTAATCAAATACCAGGAGATTGAGTACTGGAGATGTGTATGAGTGTTCTGCTTGCATGCATGTCTCTATACTACTACTGTGAGAGTACCTATTAGTAAGAAAGCCAGAGGGGACGTCAGATCTCCCAGGATTGTAGTTACAGACAGTTGTAAACTTCAAATTCAGATCCTCTGGAAGAGAAGTCGGTGTGCTCTTAACCACTGAGCCATTTCTTTAGCCCTCATGTAGAGAACTTGCTTAACAAAAAGCCTTGCGGTTGACCCTGTCACCACATAATAAACTAGACATAGACCAGCACTTGGAAGAGGGAAGCAGGAGGATCAGAAGTTCAAGGTTAGCTGGGTAGAGTGGTCAGTGCCTTTAACCCCAGCACTTAGCTTAGCCGAGTAGAGTAGTACAGGCCTTTAACCCAGCACTTAGGAAGCAAAGACAGGAGGTTCTGAGTTCAAGGACAGCCAGAGACCCTGTTGCAAAAGAACAAAAGAAAAGAAGTTTAAGGCCATCAAACCATTAGATTGAATTTGTGACATTTATAGTGCCAGTGACTTACCTGAACATTAGATTGAATTTGTGACATTTATAGTGCCTGTGACTTACCTGAGCAAGACTGTATTTTTCTTGAGACGGGTGTTTCTCTGTGTAACAGCTGTAGCTGTTCTTTAACTTGATTTGTAGACTAGGCTGGCCTCAAACTCACAGAGACCCACTTGCCTCTGCTTCTGTCTTCCAAGTGCTGGAATTAAAGGTATGTGCCACTACCGCCCAGCAATTAAGCAAATCTTAAAACATAATAATAAATTTGGGAGCTAGTGAGCTTGCTAAGAGACCTGGCTTTCTGTACAGATATAAGAACCTCATTTCAGATCTGTAGCACCCACATTTAAAAACAAAACCAAGGGCTGGAGAGATGGCTCAGAGGTTAAGAGCACTGGCTGCTCTTCCAGAGGTCCTGAGTTCAATTCCTAGCAACCGTATGATGGCTCACAACCATCTATAATGAGATCTGGCTCCTTCTTCTGGCCTGCAGGCATACATCCAGACAGAATGCTGTATACATAATAAATAAATAAATCTTTAAAAAAACAAAACAAAACAAAATCAAAAAAGTGTGGCATGGAACAGAATCCCCAGTGTTCTTGTACTGATCATTAGGTTTATGGTGTCATAACATAACATGAAGTGCACGGTTTCAAGGATGAAGAAAAAAGATGTATTGGGAATTTGGAGTCTTCTGTGTGGTTTATATGATTTTTGAGACTGGGTCTTCCTGTGTATCCCAAACTATCCTTAAACTATGTAGCCTAGGCTGGCTCTATCTCAAATCTGCCCAGTACTGAGAGGACAGGGTGTGCCACTCCACCTGACTCGGGAGTTCTAGTAAAAAGTGAAGTCTGTCACGTGTTAATATAACACTGAGCATACATCTATTATACATGAAATAAGAATCAGAAGAGTTAAGGTTTTATTGTCATGTGGACCTTAAGATATGAGGAGCAGTAATATGAGGAAAACAGAATGGGCTTTGGAGTTAGTCTTGGATCAGCTCACATCACCATGATTTTAGAGCAGTCAGCCTCTTCCCACCCCTCACCCCCCTTTTGAGACAGTGTCTCATGTAACACCGGCTGGCCCGGAACTCACTAGAGGTCTGCCTGCCTCTGCCTCCAGAGTGCTGGGATTAAAGGCCATACTGCCCTATCTAACTCAGTATCTTAATATTTTCATTTTTAAAGCTTTGATGAGGAGCATAGATATCAATCCTGTAGAGTGCATACACCACAGTGTTCATGTGGAGGTCAAGACCCTTATGGAAGTTTATCCTTCCACTTGCTTCTGAGGCAGGATACCTCTTGCTTCTGTGTTGTCAGAGAACTTCAAGGCAATTCTTTGTATCTTTCTCCGCTTTCACCCTATGTAGACCAGGCTGGTATTGAATGTAGAGGTCAGCCTCAAGTGCTGGGATTCCAGGCAGGGACCATGCCTGGCCGTTTTGTTGTTTGAGGCAGTTTACCATTACATATAGTTATGCTGATTTCAGAGTCCTGATTTTTGAAGTTTTCCTGCCTTAAACTGCTTGTTGCCAAATTTATTGCCATGCATTACTGTGTTCGGCTTCCCCACCTTCTTTATAATCCACCCAAGGGTCCCTCAAGAACACTCCTATAATCATGCACTTGGGATGGGTGTCTATGTGTAGGAAGATCATCTGTAGCCTTCTATATCTAGGCATAGCAAGATCTAATAAGATCTTCAAAGAAAAATAAAGCTAGGGCTAGGGATGTAGTTCAGTGGCAGTGTTTGCTCAGCATGCTTGGGGCTTGGGTTTGATTCTTAACACCATTAAAAGAGTGATGAGTGGGGTGAAAACTTGTTTTATTCTTTCCTTTATTCCCTGCCACCCACTACTACAGGATCCACTCTGTAGTGCTAGCTGTCCTGGGACTCAGAGAGATCCTCTGCCTTTCCTTCTGCCCTCGCCCTGAGTACTAAAGATTAAAGTGTGTACCACTCTGCCTGCTCCCTACCTCTATTTTCTTTTTCACTGCAATCTTTCTTGTAGTCCAGACTGGGGTTTCTCTGTATAGCTCTGCCTCTCCTAGAACTCACTTTGTAGAACACGTTGGCCTTGAACTCACAGAGATCCGCCCTTCTTTCTGCCTCCTGAGTTCTGGGATTAAAGGTATGGGCCACCACTGCCATTTGACTCAAAACTCCTTTTTTTTTTTTTTTTTTGGTGTTTTGAGACAGGGTTTCTCTGTAGCTTTGGAGGCTGTCCTGGAACTAGCTCTTGTAGACCAGGCTGGCCTCGAACTCACAGAGATCTGCCTGCCTCTGCCTCCCAAGTACTGGGATTAAAGGCGTGCGCCACCACTGCCCAGCCAAAACTCCATTCTTATAAGAGGGTAAAAATAGTTGTGTTCTGAAGATGGCACTACTTAAAACAGATCTGACCTTTGTAGAAGTGAATGACTAGACATAAAGCTATTTATCTGCTGAGAAACAGCATTGGCTGTATTGTTTACTTTATAAGTCGAGATAAGTATAAAAGTTATTGAAGTTTTCCTGAAAGTTAGTGATTCTCTTTTTTTCCCCATAACTTTCTTTTTTTTTTTATTTTAAAGTTAGTGATTATCAGAGGGAAAGTAATGTGAAAACGTGGGCTCTTCTGTTGCTAAGGTTGGAACATCTCTTTGGCTTACAAAATACTCGGTAATTTCTGGTTCAAGTGGCTCATGCCTTTAATCGCAGCAGAGCAGTGGATCCTGCGAACTTGAGGCTAGCCTGGTCTACATAGTGAGGCCCTGTCTTTAAAAAGTAAAGTTGAAATACTCATATTAAGATTGGTAAGGAGGGGGGGCTGGAGAGATGGCTCAGAGGTTAAGAGCACTGACTGCTCTTCCAGAGGTCCTGAGTTCAATTCCCAGCAACCACATGGTGGCTCACAGCCATCTGTAATGAGATCTGGTGCCCTCTTCTGGCATGCAAGCATACATGGAAGAAATGTTGTATACATAATAAATAAATTATTAAAAAAAAAAGATTGGTAAGGAAGGGCTGAAGAGATGGCTCAGAGGTAAGAGCACTGGCTGCTTCCAGAGATCCTGAGTTCTATTCCCAGCAACCACATGGTGGCCCAGTCATCTATAATGATATCTGGTACCCTTTTCTGGTGTACAGGCATACATGGAGGCAGAATGTTGTATACATAATAAATAAATAAATAAATCTTTTTATAAATCTTTTTTTTTTTAAGACTGATAAGGAGTTGGAGAGAAAGTTCAACAATTAAGAGCCCTGACTACTTTTCCAGAGGATCTGGTTCGATTCCTAGGAACTCACAACTGTCTGCCCCAGTGACCTGACCCCTCTTCTGGCCTCTGTGGGTTGCAGTCATGCTTGTAGTGTACTGCACAGATCCATGCAGGCAAAACTCTCATACACATGAACTCTGATAAGGCTGGGGATGTCACTGCATGCTAGGGGAGTGAGTATTCTACCACGGAACTATCTCACCTAGCCCTTTTTATGTTTGAAACAGGGTCTCACTTAGTTTATCAGGTGGGCCTTGAATTTGTAATCCTCCTGTCTGAACCTCCTAAATCCTAGAATTTTAGGGCTATGCCACTAGGCCTAGTATTTTTCATTTTCTTGTTTTTTTAAAGGGACAAGGAAGCGTTCTCACTGTGTAGCCCAGGCTAGCATTGAACTCTTGAGCAGTACCATACTGAAGTGAAAGATTTTTTTAAAACAGTTATTTTGTTTGTGTTTTTTGGGGACAGGGTCTTATTCTAGCCCAGGCTGGTCTTGAACTCTGTGCTTCTAGTACCTCGCCTTGTGTGTTGAGATTATTGGCTTGAGCCATCACATCATCTTGGCTTTTTAAAATCACTATAAGAAGCTGCAAAGACTTGCAGTGTTTTTAATTTTGATTTTATTTTGATTTTCAACTTAAAAGTATTCTGAGATAGAAATTAGGACAGAGAATGTTGAAGTCGGAAGACATGTTGATGTAGTTCCCTTTCTTTTAAATGTTGGGGGCGGGGGAATTCACATTCATTAGCCTGATTTCTCAGCCAACCTTCCTGCCTTACTTTGCACTGGTTCCATACACATCTTACTACCCTCATCTGAGAATGCATAGTGTGATGTGGATTTCTGGATAGTACAGAGCTACAATTTTGAGTTTCCAGGGTTTATGTGAGTTTGTGGTACATGTTAGACAGACATGTACTGTGGTAGTGGTTGGAAAGGGTTTTGTTATTTCTTTTATATACATAGTTCAAGTTTTTGTTTCCTTTTCTGTGTTTTTGTTTTGAGACTAGGTCTCACTATGCAACCCTGGTACTCATTATATAGAACAGCATTCATCAAGATCCACCTGCCCCTGTTTCACAAGTGCTGGCATTAAAGGTTCACACCACCTCTCAGTTTTTTTGTTTTGTTTTGTTTTTTGGAAACAGTTCTAACATGTAGCCCAGGCCGACCTCAACTTCCTATTCTGTCTCAGCCTCCCAAGTATACTGGGGTTACAGTGCCATGTTATTGATTTATTTAAAACTTAGTATTTTTCTAACTACCTCTTCCCCAAATATTTCTTTATTCTGGTCAAGCATTAATACTTAGTTTATGAAACTCTTCTTATCTCATTTATCACAGTTAATAACCAAAATTGACAGATATTTAAGGAACCAGCCGTATTTTACAATTAATAAAACAAGATGCGGTGTACCTTCCACTCCAGCAATGTGGTAGGCTAAGATGAGAGGATTACTTGAGTCTAGGAGCTGGAGGTCAACCTGGGTAACAGGTTCATCTAAAAAAAAAAAAATTAACAAGTTAGGCAAGCCCCTCGATCAGACTGTGATTTGCCCAAGATTTTGTAGACGGAGCCTGTTCATTCGTTTTCTGGCTGCCCAGACCCAAATAATAACACAGAAACTATATTAATTATAACACTGTTTGACCAATAGCTTATGCATATTTCTAACTAACTCTTACATCTTAAATTAGCCCATTTCTATTAATCTGTGAATC
Organism: Ondatra zibethicus; assembly: GCA_004026605.1. Classification (NCBI taxonomy): domain Eukaryota; kingdom Metazoa; phylum Chordata; class Mammalia; order Rodentia; family Cricetidae; genus Ondatra; species Ondatra zibethicus. The sequence goes on along the minus strand of PVIU01013571.1, from coordinate 16,728 downwards.
ACAATGAGGCCGTGGCTTAGGGGTAAGGTTATGGCTGGCGGCTAATATCTTTCTCCTTTGGCAGCTACATGGCCTCTCCCTGACTCCACCTACTTTCTCTTTATATGTCTGTTGGATTTCCCACCTGGGTTTACTCTACTAAGCCATTGGCTGAAACAACTTTAATAACCAATGGTAATAAAACATATTCATAGCATTGTGGAGGCCCAAAAATATGAGCCTATTTCCACCTTGACCAAAGGTCAGAAAGTTGGACCTACCTCTATTCCTTCAAGGTTATTGTGTTTTTACCTCAAAGGTCCCACCTAGATTTAGATCAGAGAGTTATGCTCTCTCAGGGTTATTGTCAACAGGTGTGGCTAATATACAGACCTTGTATTTCAGGAATAGAGAAGTAGGTATGTTCTTCCTTAAACAAAAGTCTAAGGATCCAACTAAGGTTCCAGTTCTCTTAAGGTTGGATTCCACCCAGAGAGTGGAATGTTTTGGTCTAGCAACAGAATGTTTTAACTGGCTGTAGCCTGCAACCTTCAACTGGTCTGTTCATTTACTTGTATGATGTTAATACAGTGTTTTTAATCTTACTCTTACATCTTGGGGTTGGGATATTTTAAGTACTGGAACTCCCTTCGGTACTATTCTATGTTTTTCTGTTTTATTATTTTTATTTTTTTTTAAATTTTATTTATTTATTTATTATGTATATGGTATTCTGCCTGCATGTATGCTGCAGGCCAGAAGAGGGCACCAAATCTCATTGCAGATGGTTGTGAGCCACCATGTGGTTGCTGGGAATTGAACTCAGGACCTTTGGAAGAGCAGGCAGAGCTCTTAACCACTGAGCTATCTCTCCAGCCCCCTGTTTTATTATTTTTAAACGTGTCTTCTTACTCTTATATTCCTAATCCCCACACCTCTACCCTGGCAAATGGTATTTTTGTCAAGGCTGGTCCCATAGTATTATGAGAGCTTAGATGGCAACCCCAAAGTCAAAGCATCTGTCTTTCCATGTTACTATGTCACTTTTTAGATTGCTTTCACAGTTATACAGATATTGTAATGTATTTGTTTTGTGTTTTGATAATCCTTTCCAATTTTTTATTTAATCAAAATTTGAATACATACTGGGAGCCCATATTTTTATAGTCTTTCTGTTCTCTTTCCATTCCTGAACTCTGGTCATATCTAAGTTAATGATGATGTCTTATAGGTGACAGGGCCCTGTCCTGAACATACATACCCTATTATGCTTTATTTTCTTGATATATTTCACTTGGGGTTATTATTGTTGCTCTGTCTTCATGTTCATGATTCTTTTTATGGATCATGTTTCAGTCTGCAGTTAATAATATTATTCAATAGTTTTGTTTATATCAACTTCTTATAAAGTTTGCCTTGAACTTAATATGTAGACCAAGCTGGCTTTGAACTCAAGAGATCCACCTTCCTCTGTCTCTGTCTCCCAAGTGATGGAATTAAAGATAGTCACCACCATGTCTTATTTTCTTTTATACTTTAATCTGTTTCATATGTAGAAGTTTGATTTGATCACTTAAAAATAGATTTCATTCCTTTTTTGTTACTTTTTAAGATTTTTTGTATATTAAGTATGCTTAATTTTTTTTCTTTAGTTTTTTTTAATTATTATTAAAATTGTCTTGGTTGTTCTGGAACTCTGAGATGCACCTTCATTTGCCTGCAGAATGCTGAGATCAGTAGTGGGAACTGCCAGGCTCGGCTTCCCTCAGTCTACTTCCATATACTGTTTGGGGGTTCTCATTTCTTTTATTGTTTTTTGGAAACAGAGTCCTTTTTTGTTTGTTTGTTTGTTTGTTTTGTTTTTCGAGACAGGGTTTCTATGCAGCATTTCTATGCAGCAAGAGCTGTCCTGGAACTAGCTCTTGTAGACCAGGCTGGCCTCGAACTCACAGAGATCCACCTGCCTCTGCCTCCCAAGTGCTGGGATTGAAAGCTTGTGCCACCATCGCCTGGCGGAAACAGAGTCTTCATATAGTGTTTCTCAGTGTAACAAACCTGGCTGTCCCGGAACTCATTATGTAGATCACGCTGACATAAACTCAACTCACAGACTCACATGGACTCACCTGCCTTTACATCTTGAGTACTGGAATTAAAGGGATGGACCACTGTGGCCAGCTTGGGGTGCTCATTTCTTGAGTGTTTCCTGTTGGGCTGTTTTTCTTGTCATTGGCCATAGTTTCTTTACCTAACAAATCTGCTAAGTTTTTATTATACACAAGGAGGGCCATATGCAAATCTATTGTGGGTTTTTTTGTTTGTTTGTTTTGTTTTTTGAGACAGGGTTTCTCTGTGGCTTTGGAGCCTGTCCTGGAACTAGCTCTTGTAGATCAGGCTGGCCTTGAACTCACAGAGATCCGCCTGCCTCTGCCTCCCTAGTGCTGGGATTAAAGGCGCGTGCCACCACCGCCCAGCTTATTTTTGTTTTTTAACCAGTTCTCTGCTCTTAATTTGTTGACTATTATTGCGAGTTCTATCCAGTTTACATCTTCTGAGTGGTGATTTCCCTACATTACTGAGCAAGAAAATTAGATTCTGTTTGAGTTCCTGCTCAGGGATCAGAGTTCCAATATTGAATAGTATGTTTGTTTTTTGTCTAATTGACATTATGTTTAAGGAGAGCAATTGCTATGGTAGTTAATCCTTAATGGGTGAAAGGGCATAGAAAGAGCAAAAGTTCAATGTCAGCCTTGGCTACATAGCAAATTTGAGGCTAGCCTGGGTTATATGAGATTTCATCTTAAAAATAACAACAAAGAATTACTAAATGTTCATATGTATCTTTTGACTCACTAATCCTTTTTCTGAAAATTTATTCAGGATTTGTGTAATAAACAGTATAATAAATGTAGAGGCCTTTTTCTTTCTAGAACAATTGGAAGCAATCTAAAAAAGTGATGGAATAGGATTGGAGAGATGGTTCAGTGGGTACAGCTATTTGTTGCCAAGCCTGAAGACCTGAGTTTGTTCTCTAGGACCCAGTACATGACAAAGAGAACCAATTTCTGCAAGCTGTCCTCTTGACTTCCACATGTGTGCCATGACCTGTTACACATACTAGAGATTGAACCTAGGGCCTCACGTATGCTCGCTAAACACTCTTTCATTGAGTTTCTCCTTTATTAAAAAAAAAAGTGGTACACTCTAGTGAGCTGTAATTTTATTTTCTTCTTTAATGATGGGTCCTACAGATGTGTGTGTGTGTGTGTGTGTGTGAGAGAGAGAGAGAGAGAGAGAGAGAGAGAGAGACATAAATATAACATCAGAGCTTCCTTTTTCCCCCAGAAATTGTGTAACATTAGCTTTGTAGACCTGTTAGGCCTTGAACTCAGAGGTCTGCCTTCCAAGCACCCTTATTATGCCACCACCGCCCAGCAATATTTTTTTTAATATTTATTTATTTATTATGTATACAATATTCTGTCTGTGTGTATGCCTGAAGGCCAGAAGAGGACAGACGGTTGTGAGCCACCATGTGGTTGCTGGGAATTGAACTCAGGACCTTTGGAAGAGCAGGCAATGCTCTTAACCTCTGAGCCATCTTTCCAGCCCCCAGCAATATTTTTTAAAAAGTTTTTCTTGAGTGTATGCTAGCATGCTCTGAAAGAAATAGCAAGTCTACTAGAGGATGCATGGGAAACTCCCCATTGTATTCTTTTTTATTGTTATGTTACATATGTGCACACACACACAATACTTTTTGTGGTTTTTCAATTTAGGGTTTCTCTGTATAACAGCCCTAGCTGATCTGGAACTTGCTCTGTAGACTAGGCTGGCCTCAAACTCACAGAGATCCATCTGCCTCTGCCTCCCAAGTTCTGTGATTAAAGGCGTGTACAAGTACTGTGCCTGCTCACACAATACTTTTTTTTTTTTAAAGATAAACCAGGCATGTTGACATGGCCTGTAATTCTAGCACTTGAGAAGCTCGAGCAGGAGAATCACATTTCAAGACCCTGTCTCAAAAAATGAATACTTTCATGTTATATATTATTTAGGGTAAAACATTCCCATGACAACACTAAAAGTATCATCTTCCTAACACTGAGGACATGGGAAATGGTTAGCCACCCAGCAATCTGGAAACTTAAAAAAATTATTTATTTATGTATTTATTTATTTTATATGTGTATGCACATGACAACTTGTGGAGATTGAGGATGACATGTGGAAGTTGGTTCTCTTCTTCCATCTTGTAGAATTGAGAGATTGAGTTTATGTCATAAGCTTTGGTAGCAATCCCCACCCCTCCTCAGACAGGATTTCTCTGTGGCTTTGGAGTCAGTCCTGTAGACTAGGCTAGCTCAAACTCACAGAGATCATGCTGCCTCTGCCTCCCGAGTGCTGGGATTAAAGGCATGTGCCACCACTGCCCTGCTTGGTAGCAATCTTGTATCCATTGAGCCATCTTGCTGTCCCACCTTCCCCTACCCTTGTGTTTAAGACAGCTTATATGATTTTAAGTTTTTAGGTAAAAGAACTGTATCTTTAGTTGACTTCAAATTTGTTGACAAACTTGGATTTGGTTTAATAATATATTTTCATTTTTTTGTCAAAGTTTGGATAAATACCATCCATTTACTGTGTTCCAGAAACATAGTAGATACTGGGAATATGGCCATTATCATCTCCCAATTAACTGTTCCCTAAGGATCTGATCCCTACTTTCATGGGGCATTCATCTAGTAGAGGAAATTAGCATTAAGGAATTACGAATAAGGGCTGATGATATAGATGATGTGGCAAAGCACTTAATATATTCCAGACTCTGACAATAATTCCCAGTACCAGTAAATCAAAACAAAACAAGAACATGTCTTTGGGTTTGGGATATAACTTAGTGATAGCACTCACCTTGCTTGTGTGAGGCTCTGGGATAAATCCGCAACACCACATACACACAAGTATTTGGAAAATTACAGCTTTGATAAGTGCTGTGAAAGAGAGGTACGTGGACAGGTTTTTAGCTTGTGTTGAGTTTCAAATGACAGCGAGGCACTAAAAGCACTTTCCAGTAAGAGGATGTAAATTTAGAACAAAATGTTGAGCGGAATCTAAATTTTAGAGCTATTTTAACCTTAAAAAGGTGTAGTTGGGAGTATGAGAAATGGCTGAGCCTTCTTAAAGAATGTGTAAATACAGAGTAGGATTCCAAGGACTGAGCCCTGGGGAATGCTTACAATTAAGGGTTGCAAAAAGGCTGGTTGTGGGAATTGTAGGGAACAGGAGTGGTAGAAAGTTAAAAAAGAAGATTTGCAAGAATTTATTTCTGGAAACCAAGGAAAGGAAAAGTTTCAGTTGTGAGGGTCAAGGACAGGGCAGTTTTTTGAAAAGGTAGTAGAAATCAGGAGGGTAAACAGAATAAAAAAAAAACCCCACAATTAACCTTATTGACTGAAGGGTCTGGAGAGATGGCGCAGAGGTTAAGAGCACTGGCTGCTCTTCCAGAGTTCCTTTTCATAGTTCAATTCCCAACAACTACATGGTGGCTCACAACCATCTGTAATAAAATCTGGTGCCCTTCTCTGGCCTGCTGGGATACATGCAGGCAGGGCACCATATGTATAATAAATAAATGAATCTTAAAAAGAAAAGATTATTGACTGAGAGAAGGGTATATTGTAATCAGATGCTCTTGCCACTGAGCTGTGCCCCCTCCTGGGGCCTTTTTTTTTTATTATTTTTTATTTTTTCCGGTTTTTCAAGACAGGGTTTCTCTGTAGCTTTGGAGCCTGTTCTGGAACTAGCATCCCAGTTAGTTAAAAATCTTTTCAGATGAAAAAAATTTGGGCTGCGACTACAGCTTACTGTTTTTGTGTTCAGCTCCCAGCCCTCCCCACTGACATACACACACACATGCACACACACAGGATTAAGGAAACCTATTTTAGTATGAAGGCACAGAGATAGGAACCAGTAGTGAGAGACTGGAAGTACCTCATGAGTATCTCCATCAAGAAGGGGAAGAGGGAGGAGAAGCAGCTCAAGGTGTGAAGAGAATTTTGTTGCTTTTTCAGAGGACTTGGGTTATAACTGTAGTTCCAGGGAATCAGATGCCCTTTGGAGGCAGAGGCATGTAGAATCTGAATTCGAGACCAGCCTGATCTCCACAATGAATTCCAGGCCAGCCAAGGCTTCATACTGAAAGCCTGCTACTCTAAAACAGCAACAACAAGCCACCCCCCCATACCAGAAAAGCTGGCACCTGTATGCAAAAAGGTGTGCATCTGAAACCAAAGTGTCAGAGAATGGAGACAGGTGGTTCCCTGGAACTGATTATCTAGCTAGTCTAGTGTAATTAGTGAGCTCCAGATTCAATATATATATGCCTTGGAACTATAGACTATTGTGAGTTGCCATGTTAGTACTAGAAATTGAACCTGGGTCTTCTAGAAGAGCAACCAGTGCTCTTAACAGCTGAAACATCTCCCTAGCCCTAACTCTGTTCCAGAAAACTAAAGTGGAGAAACTAGAGAGATGACTCAGCCCTGGTTGCTCTTTCAGGGGAAGTACATATGATTTCATGGCATCCACATGATAGCTCAAGGAAACGGTGCCCTTTTCTGGCCTCCTTGGACACCCAAGTATGAGTGTGGTACATAGATATACACACAAGCAAAACACCCATATATATATTTTTTTTACTTTTTTTTTTCCTTTTTAGTTTTTCAAACCGGGTTTCTTGGTAGTTCTGGAACCAACCAGTCCTGGAACTCACTCTGTAAACCAGGCTGGCCTTGAACTCACAGAGATCCACCTGCCTCTGCCTCCTAAGATTAAAAGCTTATGTCACCACTGCCCAGTCAGATTAAAAAAAATTTAAGAGGGGGAAAAAAAAGATGAAGAGTGACTGACCTCTACACATGCTTATATACACATCAATGTTTAATTAACTAAAGAAAGGGAAATCTTGACTCTTGGGAGTCTGAGGCAGGAAGATTAAAAATGTGAGGCCAGTCTGTGTTAGAGTGAGACCTTCTATCAACATACTGCAGAAAAAGGATCTGGAGTGTTGAATCAGCAGGTCAAAGTGCTTCCCTGACACCTGAGTTCCAGCTCTGGAATCCACAGTAGGAAGAGACAGTAGATTCCCAAAAGTTGTCTCTGATCTCAGCATGGCTGTCTGTATTTCTCTCTCTTTCTTTCTCAGGGTGTGTGTGACATGGTTATATATACCTGTATTGCAAGGACAAGCAAGAGTCGAGGTCCTGTATTGACTGCATAGAGTTTGAAACCAACCTTAGTTACATGAGACCCTGTTTTTAATACCAAGCCAAGCAAAACCAAAAACAGAGGAAGGGAAGGATGGAGGGAGTGCTTTATATCCACTTGGTATCAGATAACATGACACATACATGCATATGTATGTACATATATATCGGAATGCCTGACTCTAATTTTCATTCTTGACAATTCTGTGCATACATTGGTGTGTAAGTATGTAAATACTTTTCTTTTTTTAACTTTATTTTTTTTATTCTATGTGCATTGGTGTTTTGTCTGCATGTATGTGTGAGGATGCCAGATCCCTTGTAACTCTAGTTACAGACAATTGTGAGCTGCCATGTGGGTGCTGGGAATTGAACACAGGTCCACTGGAAGAGCAGTGTGTTCTTAACTGCTGAGCCATCTCTCCAGTCCCTAAATATTTTTCTAACTCACTATGTATCCGAGGATGATCTTTTTTTGTTTGTTTGATTGATTGTTTTTGTTATTGATTGCTTGTTTTGTTTTTGGGTTTGAGACTAGGGTCTGACTATTCATCCTTGTGGAAACTGGAACTTGATATGTATATACCAGGCTGACTTGAGTCCTAAGAGTTCTGCCTGACTCTGCCTCCTAAGTACTGGGTTTAAAGGTGTACACCACCACACCCAGCGTCACCCTTTAAAATCTATGTACGTGCCTGTGTGGCCAGAGAACAACCTCCAGTGTCTTGCTATGTTTGTCCATGCTGGCCTTGAGGTTTCTATTTTCTGCTTCCACTTCCCAGACTGCTGAGATTTCAGGCGTGTACCACCACGCTCAGTGTTACACCTGAATATTACAAAATTGCTATTATTTGTGATCCCACCCACAAGCCAAACGGTCCCAGTCCCTCTGTGTAGCCCTGACTGTCCTGAAATTCACTCTGTAGACCAGGCTGGCCTCAAACTTACAGAGATCCCTCTGCCTCTCAAATTTTGGGATTTAAGGTGTGTTCCACCACACCCGACTATTTGATTCTTTTTGTTTTGTTTTATTTTACTTATTTATTATGATACAGTGTTTTGCTTGCATATATGCCTGCAGGCCAGAAGAGGGCACCAGGTCTCATTATAGATGGTTGTGAATTGCTGGGAATTAAATGCAGGCCCTCTGGAAGAGCAGCCAGTGTTCTTAACCTCTGAGCCATCTCTCCAGCCCAGATATTTGATTCTTCACAACTTTTGTTGTTGTTTTGCTTGTTTGTTTGTTTTTTTGGGTTTTTTGTTGTTGTTTTTTTTTCTTTCCCCCGAGACGGGTTTTCGGTGTAGCTTTGGCTGTCATGGAACTCAATTCACTCTGTAGACGAGGCTGACCTTGGACTCACAGAGATTTGACTACTTTTGCCCCTGTGAGCGCTGGGATTTAAAGGTGTGCGCTTCTTAATAATTTCTTATGTCCTGCTTTGGCCCTTGAATTTTCCATTTTCCTAGTAGGCGCAAAAAACCCTCCTTGAATTGAAGGCACCAAATCTCTAATATTATCTGTATCAGCAGTACTATTTTAAGCTGTGATTGGCTTTAATTAGAATTGCCTTTAATTCTAGCTGTTAGAGGTAGGCAGAATTCTGTGAGTTCAAGAACAGCCTGATCTACATAGAGTTCCAGGCCAGCCAGGGCTACATAAATAGACCCTGTCTCAAAAACAAAACATTCTTATTCAATTGATTACTTTAGCCCAGGATGGCCTCAAACCCAGAGAGATTTCCTGCTTCTGTTTCCCAAGTGTTGGATTTAAAGGCTTGTGCCCCACTTCTGGCAAGAGTAGTATTTTGAATCTGGCTTGTCACGGTATCTTTAATACTTGATAAGTGGTCTTTATGACCTAGACCTTTTGAAAGATAATGGTGCTGAAGATATCATTTAGTTAGTAGATTGCTTGAATAGGTCTTCATACCTGAGTTGGATCCCAACACCCCATATATTGGGTGTGATGGCACATGCCTGTATCCCAGCATTCAGGAGTTGGAGATTAGGCGAGTCACAAATTTAAGGTCAGCCTGGGCTACAGACCTTTTGTGTGTGTGTGTGTGTGTGTGTGTGTGTGTGTGGTGTGCACGCGTGCGCAGAAGTGCAGCAGAGTAAGATATCAGGAAATACTTGTATAGTTATATGCATACTATATGTGCTGACAGGCACTTGAGTTTAGTTTCTTCCCTCATTTTTTTTTTTTCCAAGACACAGTTTCTCTGTAACTTTAGAGCCTGTCCTGGAACTAGCTCTTGTAGACCAGGCTGGCCTCGAACTCACAGAGGTCTGCCTGCCTCTGTCTCCCGAGTGCTGGGGTTAAAGTCGTGCGCCACCACCGCCCGGCTTTCCCCTCATTTTTTTTTTTTTTTTTTTTTTTTTTAGTCAAGCAATGCGTTTGAAAAGTCAAAGTGCTGCCAGCTTTATGTGAACACTGTAATTTCCCTCCTTAACTCTCTTTCTACTTTGTTTCATTTTCGAGACAGGGTTTCTCAGTGAGACCCACCTTCCTCTGAGTGCTGTGAATCTGATTAAAGGCATGTGCTAATACCACCCAATTTTTTTTCCCCAAATTCTACTTTAATTTTTTTTCCGGAGAGGGTTTGGTTTTTCTTTGTTTGTTTGTGTGTGTGTATTTTTTGTTTCTTTGTTTTTGGAGATAGGGTAGACCAGGCTGGCCTTGAGCTCTGAAATCTGCCTGCCTCCATCCCCAAGTTTTGGAATTAAAGGCGTGTGCCACCGCTCTCAGCTTCCACTTTGAACTCTTATCTCTTTATTTTTGTATTTACCCTGTGTTTGAATAGAATACTTAAGATCCATCCTTTCTCCTTTCCTGCTGAGGATAAAACCTAGGGCTTGCCACATGCTAAATCAAAATTCAACATTCACCTTCTATTCATTTCTTAGAATTTCCTTTTATTTTCATAATACGTACACTTTTTCTTAGTATACTCTAAAAGTAAACTCTGTAGAACAAGAAATCTTGCAAGGCTGAAGAATAAATGGTAATGCTGCACTACAAACAGTGTTCAGGCAAGTCAGTAGCTGTAGAACAAGGCATTTTGGCTGAGTTCTGTGGAACGCTTTTACATACTTTAATGAGATCGATTTTAGTCCATTTCCTTGTCTCATTCATCAGTCATGAGTCATCCACATACTCATACAGTAAATAGATTTTTTTTTTCTTAAAGGAGATCAGATTCATTGTTACATAGGTCTGGTTATTTAAAAAAATAAGCTCCCCACCACCACCATTAAAAAAAATCCCTATACCGGGCATGGTGGTGATGACTTTAATCCCAGTGTTTAGGGTTATGAAGCAGGCAGGCGGATCTCTGAGTTTAAGGCAGGCCTGGTCTACAGAGCAAGTTCCAGGACAGCCAGGGCTACACACAGAAACCCTTCCCAAAAATAAACCAACAAAATAACCCAAACTTCATCTTAACATCTTCGAAATCAGAGTGTACTTAACGTTTTATAACCTAATTATTATTGGCAGAGGTCCCCTCCAGTATATAAAGTAATGGCATGTGCACGGGCGCACACCACACACACACACACACACACACCCCACAACACAGAGCTTGTTTATTTGTTTTTGTTTTGAGACAGTTTCTCTGTGTAACCCTGCTGTCCTGGAACTTGCTTTGTAGACCAGGCTGGCCTCAGAGATCTGCTTTCCTCTGCCGCTGGAGTGCTGGAGCTAAAGGTGTTTGCCTGCACTCCTGTTTCCATAAAGTATGTTTTTTATGATATGATTTAAGTAGTTATTATATTGTCTATTGGGTATATTATTTAAACTTTCATTTATTTGTTGATCAAGAGAATGAGAGATTATGAAGCACATAAGGGCCATGTTGCACATGAGGAAACTGGAGGACAACATTAAGGAGTCAGTTCTACTTTTTTTGATTTTTATGCCTCACTCGTTTGGGGCTCCTTTCACCATTCAAGGGTTTTAGGGTATGATTTAATTAAGATTTGCATATTGCATTTGATTTTTAAGCGTAATCTTCCATGTCAAGAGAGCATTTTAGGAAAATGTACAGTTCAGGTGCTCTCCACCTGTTTTATATTAATTACAATTTTACTGAATATATTATAGAAGGACATTAACCAGACAACCTGATTAGCTTTTGTTTTTATCTGATATCTTCCTGAATGCTTGTAGCTTTTATGTATCCTGTGATTTTAAATAGTATGTCACTGATTGTGAGAAATTGCGTGGTAGTGTTTAGACCTCTCAAGCTGAGCCAGTTTGTATTAGTAAAGCTCTTCTCTAGGCTTATCTCTTCAGTTAAAAACTAAGAGACAAGACAAGTGAAGGGAAGGAAGTTGAGAATTAATGTAAATTTTAACTAGACAGGCATCAGGTTTTTGTTTTTTTGTTTTTTTTTATAATAATGTAAGTAGAGATTCTTTTTGTTTTGTTTTTGGGTGTTTTTGTTTTGTTTCTTGAAGACAGGGTTTCTCTATGTAGCCCTGGTGAGGAAGCTGGCCTTGAATTTAGAGATCCACTGCCTCTTCCAAGTGCTGGGATTAAAGATGCGCTGCACTACTGTCAGCTCAAGTAGAGATTCTTAACCTGAGTTGCATATTTATTTATTTATTATTTATTCATTCATTCATTCACTTGTTCACTTATTTATGTTTATTTATTTATTCATATGCAGTGTTCTGTCTGCTTGCATGCCTGCACACCAGAAGAGGGCACCAGATCTCATTACAGATGGTTGTGAGCCACAATGTAGGTGCTGGGAGTTGAACTCAGGACCTCTGGAAAAGCAGCCAGTGCTCTTAACCTCTGAGCTATCTCTCCAGCCCTTTATTTGATTTTGAAATAGAGTTTTATTACACAATCCTGGCTGGACTGAAACTCAATATATATACCAGACCGTCCTCAAACTCACAGAAATCTACTGGTCTCTGCCTCCTAAGTGCTGGGATTAAAGGTGATTTTTGTTTTTTGACAATGTCAATGCTCACAGTTTCTGACAAATTAAATTAGAAGATCTAGAAAGAATTAATAGACATTGACTTATTTTAATATCTTTTACTGTTATTACTGTATTTTTTTAATTTAAAAATATACTTACCTACATCACTAGAACTTTACTTCTAGGCCTTCTTATGTCTCAGGTACTGTCTTAGTGGGTTTTTTTTAATTTATTTATTTTTTGGTTTTTGAGACAGGGTTTTTCTGTGTAGTCTCTGCCTCATAAGTACTGGGGCTAAAGGGGTGCACCACCACTGCCTAACCTCAGGGTTTTTATTGCTGGTATTAAGGTGTGTGCCACCACATCGAGCCCACCCATCCCCACTTTTAATTTATGAATAATTTACATACAGTTTATCCTTTTCCTCCTAGTGTGTAAATCAGTGAGTCTTAACACACGACACACACATACACAATTCATTCCTTTATGTACCCGTGCTGCTTTTATTAATATCACACTCTTAATTGCTGTTGCTTTGAAGTATGTTTTTAAATTTGGTAGTATGAGTCAGAATTTCTTTTCAAAATTGTTAAGGTTTTTTTTAATCTCTGTTATTAAACACTATAAGATCACTTTGTTTAAAGAAAACTTCTTTTTTAAGAGACAGGATTTCTCAGCCGGGTGGTAGTAACGCACGCCTTTAATTCCCAGCACTCTGGAGGCAGAGGCAGGCGGATCTCTGTGAGTTCGAGGCCAGCCTGGTCTACAAGAGCTTGGTACCAGGACAGGCACTAAAGGTACATAGAGACAGGATTTCTCTGTATAACAGCCCTGGCTGTCTTGGAACTTGCTTTGTAGACCTCAAACTCAAGAGATCTGCCTGCCTTGAGTGATGGGTTTAAAGATGTGTACCACTCCTGCTGGTCTGGACACAAGTTCTTATTATGTAACCCAAACTGCCCTTAAACTCAAACGAGACATTTATTATTGTAAAGTGCTTAGATAACTTTTTGCTTGCTTGTTTTAAATTATTTTTAGTTTGATGTATTTATATATGTGTGTGGAGGGCAAATAGACCTGTATGTAGGTGCAGGTGCCTGTGGAATCCACAAGATGTTGGATCCCTTAGAGTTGGAACTTGAGCCAACTGATATGGGTGATCAGAACCAAACAAGTCCTCTGAAGGAGTAGTACATCCTCTTAACTACTGAGCCACCTGTCTAGCTTCCTCGATCACTTTTTATGCCTGCCCATTCGCTGAAGTTTTTTTTTTTTTCAAATTTAACTCATTTCTTCAACCTTTATTTTAATATCATGACTCTTTATGGTAGCCCTCAACCACTTGTGGCTGTTGAACACTTTAAAATACTTTGTACAAACTGAGATGTGTTATAAGCATAGTATATAACCTATTAAAGACTCAAAATGAAAAAAATGTATTATTGTGTGTGTTTACATACTGACAGTGAAAGAATGGGTATTGGCTCGGGACCCCCAAGACCAAGTTCTCAGCACAAAGGAGATTTATCTGCCCCTGACGGAAACAACGGAGAAGGGAAAGAGTCTTTGTCCCTATGTCCCAGAGGACAAAGACTGCCTCTGGATAGAGAAGACAAAACATGGCCCATAGGAAAATGGCAGTTTATAAAGGTAGAAGGGGAAACTCCATGTTAGGATGAGGTGTTTAATTTCAATTGGGCATGTAAATTAGGTGAGCCAAAGGGGGCTTTTGATTGCTGGACCTATGTAGTTATCCTCAGGAGGAGGAAGTAACCAAATATGGGAATAAGACCTTGGTGTCTAGCTTTAGGAATGTGATCTAACAGTTTCTGACAAGGCAGGAGTGGGGTGTGAGTGGGGGAGGCCTTCCAGAGCCACTTGCTCAAGTGGGTTAGTGTTTTTCAGACAGTTAACTATAGCAAACATTATTTCATCATGTGTTTGATAAGCCCAATAACAAGTGTATATGTGTGTGTATTTGAGTGCGCGTGGTGGTAGTGGTGAGGATAGAAACCCAGGCCTAGTGCATGTGCTATGCATGAGTGATGGAGAACTATTCTAGCCCTGTGAAATCTTTTGATGTTTATTTGCGACAGAGTCCCACACTGTTGCCCAGTATAGAACTTACAACATTTCTCTAGCCACAGCTTCCCTGTATCGGCTTTCAAGCAAGTTGCATGCCCATCTTCTTTGCTTGTTTCAGTCCTGGGGATTGAATTTAGGCCTTGCATGTGTTGGCAAACACTCTATTCACTGAACAACATCCTTACTAAGGTGTTCACTACACTGACCTCAGGCTTGTGATCTTCCTTTTCAGCAATTTACCTACTGGCTTGGAATGAGTTACCATGGTCAGCTGAAGTCTTTAAAAGATCTTTAAAAGATTTTTCTCTTTTTGCTCATTTTTATGTATGATATCTTATTTGTAGCATGCATAGCTATTTTTTTTAATTATTTATTTATTTAGTATACAGTCTTCTGCTTGCATGTATGCCTGTAGGCCAGAAGAGGGCACCAGATCTCAATACAGATGGTTGTAAGCCACCATGTGGTTGCTGGGAATTGAACTCAGGACCTCTGGAAGACCAGTCAGTGCTCTTAACTGCTGAGCCATCTCTCCAGCCCCCTGCATAGTTATTTTTACTGCACGTTCCTCATTGTCCTTTGGAATTGTTGATAGGAATAATTTTGTGTTCAAGATTAGATATACTGGTTTTCTCACCAGAAGTGATGGGGCACAACTTTAATCCATGCACTTGGGAGGCAGAGGCAGGCACATCCCTGTGGTTTCCAGGTAATTTGGTAAATTTAGCAAATTCCTTCCAGACAAAAGTAAACTTTTTTATTCTCCTGTGCTTCTGAGCAAGTAATCCCCTTTTTGCATGAACTCTGGTTTAGTGTTATCTATAAGTATTATTAGCAGGTAGTTTGTTTTTGTTTGTTTGTTTTTTTCCAGACAGGGTTTCCTTGTGTAACAGCCCTGGCTATCCTGGAACTTGCTTTTAGACCAGGCTGGCGTCGAACTCAAAAGATTCATCTGCTTCTGCCTCCCGAGTGCTGGGATTAAAGGTGTGAACCACCATCACCTGGCACAGATTGTGCTTTTTGAAGGTCACTTCCTCATAGTTTATAGTCTCAGAGTTGTTCCAAGTGGTCTAACCTACCATTGTGAACAGCTGGCAGCTATATACCATCTTTCTGTCCCCCCTCCCTGTTAATCTGACCTGTGCACTAGATTTAGGATACTTATTAGTTAAACATATTGCAAATGGAAGCTTTTTATAGAAATGAAATAGGTAAAGAGTTATCCAAGTCGTTGCAGAATGTTTCAGTGTACATATTCTCGCAACTACCAGATAATCAAGTTTGATTTTCTTTAGGGTTTTTCTCTGTAGCTCTAGCTATCCTGAAACTCACTCTGTAGACTCAGAGATTTGCCTGCCTATGCCTCCTGAACGCTGAGATTAAAGATGTGTACCATCGTCTGGCTGGATATTTTTTCTTTGCTGGTTAGTTATCTACTACTGTATGGTATGTGAGCACTTAAGGCTCTTCATGAACTAGTTCAGTGAGATGGGTTATGGTCAAAGACACTTGCTGCCAAGTCTCACAACCTGAGTTTGATCCCTGAAACCCATATTGTATGAAGAAAGAGCCTTCTCCTGCAAGTTGTCCTCTGAACTCCACATGTATGCCATGTTGTGTCCACACACACACACAAATAAATAAATAAACTTGATTAATAATTTAAAAAAATACTCCACTAAGAAGAACTGAAATCACAGAGGTTTTTTAGGTGATAAAATATGCTAGAAACTCTGGGTTTGGAGTACAGCTAAGAATGTAGGCTGCTCTGTGGGAAAGCACTTGTCTTTTTTTCTTTCTTTCTTTCTTTTTGAATTTTATTAAGCTCTACATTTTTCTCTGCTCTCCTCCCTGCCTTTCCTCTCCAACCCTCTCCCAACGTCTCTATGCTCTCAATTTACTGAGGAGATCTTGTCTTTTTCTACTTCCCATGTAGATTATATCCATGTGTGCCTCTCTTAGTGTCTGTATTGTTGTCTAGGTTCTCTGGGATTGTGGTTTGTAAGCTGGTTTTCTTTACTTTATGTTTAAAAACCACCTATGCGTGAGTACATGTGATAATTGTCTTTCTGTGTCTGGGTTACCTCACTCAAAATAATGCTTTCTAGCTCCATTTTCCTGCAAATTTCAAGATCTTGGGTTTTTTTCTTTTTGTTTTTCTGCTGTGTAGTACTCCATTGTGTAAATGTACCACATTTTCCTTATCCATTCTTCGATCGAGGGGCATTTAGGTTGTTTCCAGTTTCTGGCTATGACAAACAAAGCTGCTGTGAACATAGTTGAGCACATGTCCTTGTGGCACGATTGAGCATCCTTTGGATATATACCCAAAAGTGGTATTACTGGGTCTTGAGGAAGGTTGTTTCCTAATTTTCTGAGAAATCATCACACTGACATTCAAAGGGGCTGTACCAGCTTGCATTCCCACCAGCAATGCAGAAGTGTTCCCTTTTCCC
>PVIU01013570.1:0-55371 GCA_004026605.1 Ondatra zibethicus | reverse complement strand
TGCTTGATAGAATTCCCATGGTTTGTCAGACAATTTAAGGACAATATTACCATAGATTTCTTAAAATGGCAAATGTTTTTATTCCTTAGCAATAACAATTAGATGGGATAAAACCATAAAATATTAAAATTCATTAGAGACCTTAATAATATTTGTTTGTCAAAATCAATGTCCAGTCTTTATTTTAATATGTTGGTTCGATGAATTGAATATGATTTATTTAAGAGTTAATTTACAATGAATAATTTTTTCTCTTTACAAAGCCACTATTAACTGTGAAATGAAATGTCAAGCATTAATTAGTATAAATGTTAATTTCTCAAGTAATGCTTTTTGAATGTTTTAATATTTTGAGAACAATTTTCTTTACTCAGTAAAGAACTGAGAATTGTACACATGAATAATCTAAGAAGACTAATTTGTAGAAGCTCGCTTGCTTGAAATTACTGACAGAGTATGTGTAGAATATTTTCTGGGGGGGGGTGGACATATATTTTTTTGCTAATCTGTTCTTTGATACTTATGTTACTTAGGAAATTAGCTGGACATAGTAATGCTTACCCTTACTCCGAGCATTGGGGAGGCAGAAACAGTGTGATTTCTGTAAATTCTAGATCAGTGTGTTCTAGACAGCATGTGCCAGACCCACAGGGGCCACATAGTAAGACCTGGTCTCAACAAATGGTACATTTGTAATGCATTTCTCTAAGCACATTTACATGTCTAGTGTCCCATCCAGCAATCTTAAAATCTGTGGAGACAAACAAGAGAATATAAAGAGGGACTGCTAAATCTAAGGATCATTTGGGGGGTTATACAGAAGCCAGATAGAGTAGAAGCTTCATATGTGTGTGTGTGTGTGTGTGTGTGTGTATGTGTGTGTGTGTGAAGGTTATCCAAAGAAAATTTCCAAATAATGAGAAAGACTGAACCCCAATATATTCAGTACACAACCAGAAGAGAAAGGCAAACCCCAAACCAGTTACAAAGTCTTTGATCTAAAGGGATGGCCTGATCTAAAAGGATGTACTAATGTATAGTGGCACGAGACATGTTGGGGTAGCGAAGCAATATCTGATTGGTTTACAGTCTGGATCATGAGATAGAATCCTTAACTGACACTGTTCATGTAGCAAGAACCTCTAACGAGATAGGCCATTCCTAGAGGAAATCCAAACACCACTCTGCAGTGCACAATGCCTGTCTGGGCTCTATGTGCTCCATACAGTTCGCGAGCTTCGGGCAAGGGGCTGGAGGTTGAAACATACAAAGACACACAGAGACAGCACAGACAGAGAGACGGACTCTGGTAAGAGTCACTGGTAAGAAGCCCCTTATTCAATAGCACCTTGGAGGCTTATATATCCAACAGTCAGGTGGGCCAACAGGTGAAAACCTTATCCTCTGATCCTCAAGGCAAGGCAACACGTGCTCGTGAAGCATACCTGGTAAACAATTATGACATAGCTTTCAGTAACTCAAATCACAAGGAACGGAAAGATCTCTAGCAGGGAAGAGCAGCTGGAGGCCAGGACTCCAAATGGTCCCAACACCACTCTTTTGCTAAATCAGTGTTTTTCAACTTTCTTAATGCTGCAAACATTTAATATAGCATTGTGGTGACCCCCCGACCAAAAATTCATTTGTTGATATTACTCTTATAGACCTTAAAGTAAATATCTGATATTCAGGATAGCTGATATGCAAATTTCAAGAGGATCACAACCAACAGGTTGAGAACCACTGTGTTGAAGGAATATAATAGCCACAAGATAAATTCAATAACATTCTGACTCACTCATACATCAGTGCCTTGCTTACTCATTTTCAGAGAAGTTTCCTCCTGCAGTACATAAGAACAATTCAGAGATACACAGCAGGACAGTGTGAAGAGAGTGGAACACTTAGAACCTTGGAACACTTGGTCCAAAATGGAATGTCTGCAAAAAAACCAAACCAAAACAAAACAAAATCTTTTCAGTGTTCAAGGAACTGTGCAGAAGATTAAATACTGCAAAAGCCAGAGGATAAGGGAAAAAAAGGACCAAGTCTACTGACTTATGCCAACAAAATCTCTAAAAAAATGAATTCCATGACAATAAAGGCATTAATATTAATGCCAGAGGATGAACTACCTGGAGTAAAATCTGGGTTTTCTCAGCTGCTATCTGATTAGACCCTCTCTGTTTTTCTCTTCTGTTTTAAAGATACTAAAAAAAAGTGCTTTCATCTAACTAGAGACTGCTTCCAAAAACATAACATAAAAAAATTCTTTGAAAAATGGCTGCCAGTTGGTATCAGAAATAGGTATGACAAGATCAAATTTGATAGTAATTCATAGTCTAGTTTGATATCTTTTCCATCCCTCTCAGATAAGCAGCTCAGCTGCCAGAATGTTTATTTTAATATATTCAGATTATAGAAGGAATCTTGAGGGATTTTCATATTTGCCAAGGAATGATTCTTTTTTGCTACTTACTGTAAAATAAAATCCTTTATTCAAATGAAATGCAGAAAATAGCTTTCGAGCTTGGTGATCCATTTCTAGGATGTGCTATTTGAGCACTAATAATTCTTTCAATTCATGGATTCTTATTTTGCTATGAAATGATACCCTTTCCTGTGTAAAATCACGGGTAAACATTCTTATTCAATAACTATCAACCAAAGGTTTTACCCAGACAATGAGAGAGTGGTTCTTAAAGTCAGTGAAATCAATGCCATTTTCTACTGTCATTTCATATTCAAAATTTTTCATCTGACTCAGAGCTGTGATTATGGGGAACTGGCTCTAATAGCCTACTGTCTGTCAGCAGGATTTTGAAGGCGAATTGAAGTTTTAAATCTAATGACTCTTTCTGTCCCCCTTCCTCAAATTGCATAAACCTATCACCTAAAATAAATGGGTTATCTAGTGCTGAGAACAGTTTTTAAAATAAAGTTTATAACCATGAATTCTTATGTATGAAAAATATCAGCTTTCTAAGTCCTAAGTTAACTTAAATTAGATTTTACTCTCAGATTTATCCATAATTTTATTTACTTTTTCATAAAACTGAATTGTAAATAATTGCTTTTAGGCTACAAATATTTTTAAATCATTGTGCCTAAATAAAGATGAGTAAGATCAAGAAAGCAGTGTTTTATAAGCTCACTCTTAACTTTGAAGCACAGTAGCTATCCTTCTGAACTAAAAATCTATTTGACTCCTCTGTGCACATTCAGATAGACAGTGAAAAGACAAAGTGACCAGGAATAATCAATTGTAATTGCATATTTTCATCCCTACAAATGCCATTCTAATTTTATTTGTGAGAGAAAAACATAATCATGAAGAAAGTTATCAAAATAAAAGGAGCATAATAAGGCAGGAAATATTCATGCAAGTTGAAGGGATGATCTGTGGGTTTTGTTTTGTGTTGTGTTTGTTTTGCATTGCAGGGGTAGACTTTTATTGCAATAAAGTATAGTGGTCTTTTGTTCAGTAGTACTGGCTATTGAAATGGAAATATAAAAGTATTGCAAGATGAATTGAATCAGCCACTGCACATGAGTTCAACACATGTAAGCAGACAAGATTAGAGATTATAACAATTTAATTAAGATGCTCTGCAGAACATTATATTTTTAAACCACCAGGAAAATATAACATTTTGCTATTCTAAATATGTTGTTAGCTGTAATAATTTTAATAATAAATAAAATTGACCATAATATATTGACTATTTAATGAACCTTTGAATGTAGCATTTTGAAATTTCACCTGTTCATACAACTACTACTAAAATGAACTCAAGGCCTTCTATCCATATCATTTTATATCCTTTTACATTTCTATCTATGTGTGCATATTTTAGTCATGAGTTCAATTTGATCTTAGTTTCATTCAAAGATATTCAATGCTGATATAGCAACTAAAATACTTAAAATATATACTCATGCGTAAAATTGAATTTTTTAATATCCTTATGTCGTGTGTATATGATAAGATAAATTTGGACATATGTATTCAGATGCTTGTATTTTCTTTTATAATGAAATGATTATTTTCTTAATTGTTGCTTTTGCTTTGTGAGAAACATAATTATATGGTATACATCATGCATTTTTAGGTAATGGGAAAGTAACAGTTTATAAATATTAATAGTTTATACTGATAATTTTGGTATCTATCTTCTTAGTTATTTTATTTTTACCTTAATTCCAAATTTAGTGAAAGGATTAAGAGTAATTTACCTATAGCAAACCTGAGGCAATTTTATGAACATGTGTAGTTGTTTCTATCTTATTTTAAACCTTTTATTCAAGTTAGTAAGCTATATTGTTCCTCAGAAAGCACCATACTTGATTTTATGAATCTGGGTAGTATTTACTAATTAATATGTCACATCTTTTGGACATGACCATGAACATTATGAATAAGAGTAACTTTTATATCCCACACAAGATTCTCCCAAGATGGGATTTAATAATAATTTTTTCTTGGAAAAAGAAAGACTCACATGTTTCATACTATCCTTCAGGTCATTTCACAAGAAGTTTAAGAGCTTCGTTATCATCCATGATCATACATGGATCAAATAGGTGTTGTAGGTGGGACTCCTCAGTGATGCCATGGCTTCTGCATCAGTAGTTTCAGAGGTGGGACTTCCCAGTGATGTAGCTACCTCTGACATGCTAGAGCCAAGTATATATCTTCAACCAGATTCAAATGGTTGGACTTGGACATAATCCCATTTTTCATTTTATAGGTACTCTGTATAGTATAAATAGCTTTACTCATGCCTCCTCAAGATAAGTTTTCAAACATTTTATGTCCTAGGGTGATCAACAGAATCCACAATAAGTTGAGGTGGAGTGGAGTAATCCAAAAGGATAAGATAAAGTTATTAGGTTGTAGTTTCTGATGTCTAGAGAAAGACACAAAGGAAAGATCATGTAAGTTAGATAGATGATGCAGAGCTCTTTGTCAGATTAAAAAATAAATAAATGTGGAATTCTGGGGAGGAATCAGATAATGAGGCTTGAGAGAACAAAGCGGGGAAAGCTCTGAAAGATCTCCATGGTGTTGACAAGCATGCTGAAGTTGCAGAAGAAGACTGAGGAGAAGGAAAAGCAAACAAATGAGCTGTATACATTACTCAGCTTTAAATAATGTAGCAAGCTTTTTTGTCTTTTGTTTTGATTGTCTTTTGCTACTCTTCTTTACAGTATAAATGAGTGTTTATATACTTGTGAACCTCAGAAATTCCTTAAATCCTAAACTACATAAATGGCAGGGAGTTTCTCTGCACTTAAGTACTATATATAATAACTCAAAGTCCAATGTTGAGCTAGAGATTGTTAATAATACTGATGGGAAAAATATTTAGATATTGAAATTAACTGAGTCTAATTCATTTCAACTTCAGAAGTACCAGGGACAAAATTCTCATTCAGTGAAAATGAATAGAGAATGGCTCAGGCAAAATGAAACTAATCTAGTTTTAAAAGTGGACGTTATCACCCTGACTCTCTAAGAATATTCTATGTATATTTCTATTCTGAAAGAAAACAAATTTGTCTGGGTCTTATGACACATCTTTAATCCCTGCACTAGGAAGATTTCTGTGAATTATGGACATCAAGGTTTACATAGTGATACTGTACCTCCAAAACATACAAGGAAAACACACTAATTTGTTTGGGCATCATTTCATAGGAAACTGCTGTTTCCTTTCCCAGGTGCTCAGACCTGAATAATCACACACAAACTATATTAATTGCAACACTATTTAGCCAATAGCTTATACATATTTCTAGCTAACTCTTATGTCTTATATTGACCCATTTCTATTAATCTCTGAATCATCACTAGACTGTCGCCTACTGGTAAGCTTCTAGCTGGTCGCTGGTGTCTTTTTCCTTTGATAGCTACATGGTATTTCTCTGACTTCACCTACTTTCTCTATATATGTTTGTCTGGATTTCCTGCCTGGATTTACTCTATTAAGCCATTGACTGAAAGAGCTTCTTTAATAGCCATTGGTAAGAAAACAGATTCATAGAATTCAGAAGGGAATCCTACATCATCTTCCCTTTTCAGTATAAATAAAATGAATGTTTTAACTTTAACATAATAAAATTACATATAACAAAATAGTTTCAAATAAGAAATTCAGTTACAATATTCATATCTACTTTATCATTTTTATAACTAAGGAAATCTATAATTATAACTATCTATAATTCAATTCCATCAAAGACCCCAGAGATATAATATTACCTAAGTAAACAGTAAATGCAATCAAGCAACTTCTGAAACCCTAGAATTGACAGAGATATCTCACTGCCTGTAAGTAACCCAAAGTTCTTCTGTAGTACTGGGACATCCATCTTCAGGCTACAGGCCCATAGTATCTGGCAGACTTTTCAGTGAAGCAGGAAATTTTCAGATCTGTTCGATCTGTTTTGTTTGTCAGTCACTTTCTTCTTTGTCCTTCAGAATGACTGGCAGTTTCTTTGGTGGAGCAGGAACTCTGAAGTATTATCTCACCCTCATTTTACAAAATCAGAAATAATTTTTTTGGATCCCACATATCCAGTTCATACATCATACCATCAAGAAGTCCAGTCAAGACTTTTGGGCAGTTTATTGCCCAAATGGCCAGCCTTGTCACATTGAAAGCAAATTCCATAAGGAGTTTCTCAAATGTCCATCAACCTCTCTTAAGTAATTGGTGCTGCTGGAAGCAGACATGCCTCACTGTCTAGAAAAGTATAAGTTCTTAAAACATTTTAAATGCCATATTCTTTGTAGGTATTTGAAGCACTGAAGATTATCTAACTGAAATATATCTCTATATATCTAGAAAGCCTTACTAATATGGCTAACAGTTTGAATGTTATAAATGATTATCTATTAAACTGTAATTCTTAATTATACATTGCATTTTTAAATAAGCTGTTTAAAGATATTACCTTAAACAAGAGTAAAAATACATATATATAATATAACAAAATCAACCTTAAATTTGTATCAATAGACAAAGATCTATACCAATTCAAAGTATTCATCTCTATATCATATCTCCCTTTAAATGAAAAACAATTATAAACAATCATTTTGGAAATTTAGGCATAGTTTTTTCCTTACTACTTCCTGCTGTTTATTGGGAGAAGTATTTTTTGGTTTCACTGTGAACTTTCCGGGGTTCATAAAACCACATTAGCATAGAAGGAATCCATAGGTTCTCATCTTCTCTGGAAATAAAGGTAGACAACTCTTTTCTAATTCAACTTATCCTTAGACCCAAATTTTGAAGTCAACATACTTTTATATTTATTTAACTAAGTAGCCCAGAGAATCAAATGTCTCTCTGCAGTCAAAAAATTCAAAGAAAACACTATAATATGCATAATCCACATTCTCTGTGTATTTTCCAACTTTACATGGCTTATTTTTCTTTGCTTCTTTGATCTATGACTGTCTGTACTCTTTTATATTACTTTTCTGTCTCTTTAAAGAATTTGTTTTATTTTTTCTAAATTTATTTACTTATTTTTGTAACTATCTATATTCTTTTTTCCCTGCCTGTACGAGCCTAGCAGACCCGATCCAGCCAGTTGCACAGGAATGGAGTACTAACCTGCTGGCATGCTCTCAATTACTTTCCCCCTAACCCTTTGAAAGTGTACAGGGACCTGGACCTGAAGTGGTTGGCAGGCCAAGCAAGTGAGCCCATTTGTTTGGGTGCCATTCTGTAGAAGGAGACTGCTCTTTCATTTCCCAGCTGCTGAGACAATAATCACACAGAAGTTTTATGAATTGCAACACTGTTTGGCCAATAGCTTATACATGTTCCTAGCTAACTCTTACATCTTAAATTAACCCATTTATATTAATCTGTGAATCACCATGAGGTCATGGCCTACGAATACATTTCTGCCTGGCCACTGGAGTCTTTCTCTTTTGACAGCTACATGTCATCTCTCTGACTCCACCTACTTTCTCTTTATATCTTTGTTTGAATATCACACCTGGCTTTACTCTACTAAGCAATTGGACAAAAGAGCTTCTTTAATAACCAATGATAATAAAACATATTCATAACATTCAGAGGAAAATCCCACATCACTAATATACTAGGAATATAAGTGTGTTGAAATACAAGTTGAAAACAAAAATTAGAATTTCCATTTGTGAGGGTACTGACTTTAAAGTAATTTATGTGCAGAAAGGTGAACAGAAAGCCTCAAATATTTTAGAATTATTTATCCATGACAATTTGTCCAAAAGTGGTAATATAGGAGGCAAGGAAGATATGAATAATGATTGTGGATTGTTGAGGTTGAAGTAGAAACTGGTTCTTATCGAAAGTCTCTGTAAATAACAATAGGCTTTTGACAGAATAACTGATACATGTAATAGGAACTTTTGTACTATGGTGGCCCTTAATGTATATATGTAGAGATAGACATAGATGTAGACAAAGATGTAGATATAGATATAGACATAGATGTAGTCATAGATATTTACCTTCTTAAATACTGGATATCAAGATCAAATCATACTTGCACAGAATGGATGGGACTGGACCAAAAGAGAACCTAGACACTCTATATAAAGAGTAACATTATATAGCACTAAGCTTTGTGTTTCTTACACAATTGAAAATTCTAAATGGTTCTATGCAAGTAACTGTGAGAAAATTGTCACCAGCACCCCTGCTTGGCTATTTATCCTGTATGTTATACTATCAGCATGCCAAACAAGCTGTATCTGTTTTTGCAATAATTAAAAGAAAATAGGAGTAAAATCAACAATTTTCCAACTTAATTTATGGATTGAGAGTCAGATGAATATAAAAGAACCAGCATTGTTACTGTGAAGTTAGACAAAAATTCACGCTTAAGAAAATCACAGACAATAGAAGGGAAGACATGTTATTGTTATTAAATAAATACAGTGTTCCTGTCAGACTGTATTATAAAGAATTTTATTGATTGGCCATGTATTACTGTTGTTGTCAGCTGCAAAACAAAGAAGCTATTTTTATCATGAGACAACAGTTATTTCAGAAGCTTAAAACTGTTGTGCTGTGGTGAATAAATATCTTTATCTGTGGTTTATGGTATTGTGTGGTATAATTAATGGTCCAATGCTCAACATTAAATCAAATCATATACATATATATGTGAAATTAACATTTTTAATCATCACTGCCTATCACAGAAGAGATACCCATTTCTCCACTTCTTATATCCTTTCTGGGATCTCTTCTTCCAAGTGATTTTTTACTACTCCTCATCCATCTTGCTGCAACACCTAGAATTCCTATTTCTGCCCAGTATTTCCACTTATCTTCCCATGCCTAGCTAAATATTGGACATTTAGCTCTTTAGTAAACCAATCAGAAGGTACCTTAGGCAGGCAGGGAAGGACAGAGATACATCTTCACTCAGTGTGATCAAACATCCCAAAACAGTAATTGTTTCTTCTGGAATGGATGAGTAGCACTGTTTGAAGCATAACAGCTCTCATGACTTAGGAGGGACATTCAGAAGAACAGATCTATTAACATTCCATTATATAGGTTCTAGGGGTGCCTGTGATGTATACAGGGATATCATGGTATCATCAGGAGAGCATTCATGTCCTCATGGTACATTTGTGCTCACCTCAGTGAATGTACAGAAAGCGATTCTGCTTGCCTTATGAGGTAGTTACAATTTAATCATCCACATTACTGTAAGCCAACTAATAAGTATAGATCCCCATTTTATTAGAGAAACTTCCTTTCTATCAGATAGAGACTATTACAGAAATCCAAATATGCTTTAAACACTGAGAATAAACAATGATAAACAATAGAAGGGTACCCAGCCCCATTTTCTTGTGTCTACAGCATAATTCCTACATCTACAGGAAAAATCACAGAGGGAGTGATAGGACCACTCCTGTGAGAACTGAAAGACCAGGTTACAAGCTGCTAAATAGTGTATTTTAGGATGTGAGGGAAAATGCTCCTATAAAATTTCAACAATATGGTTACCTAAACAAGATTTGCATAATGACCATGCCACTTGACATGCAGATGTAAATGAGGAAACTTTCACAAGGTTCCACCCCAAGAGTAAAAGTTAAAAGCAATCAATGGTTTGTTAGAGAGGATGAATCACTTCTCTCCTGTTCTCTAAGAGGCTGCATATCCAAATTATCAGGCCTAAACTTATGTAGATGTCAACAACACTAAATGGATTCAATTGTGTGTGTGTGTGATTTGTTTATAGAACAATAATAATTAAAGAAGTGGGTATGAATTTGAGAAGAGATGAATAAAACAGAGGAGGTGTTAGATGGAATAAAAAGGAGGTATAGAAGTTAAGTAAACACAGTTTTAAACTATGTAAAAATTCAGTCTAGAGAAATATTTCAGTGGTTAAGGACATCTACTGCTCTTGAAGAGAAGCAAGGTTAGTTATAACAAACCCGGAAATTCTAACCATTTTCTCAAACTCCAGATCCTAGGTATTCTATGTCTCTGGTCTCCATGAGCAGCTCTACTCACATGTGCAAACATACACACATATATACATAAAATTAAAATTACAAAAATACTTTTTAAATTTTCAATGTAAAATTATAGATATTAAATTAATATAAAGCAGAAATATTTTAGAAAGCTAAATAGTGGAAATTGTGTTTGTTAAAAATTTTTTAGCTGTAGCCAGATAAATGTTTCTTTTTTGATGTATTTTAATTATTGTAACCTATGTTGTATTTTTATGCCATTTATGTTACCCTCTTTGTTCTATATGAATTATAGACATAAAACAATAAAAAACATATAAGACTATTTTAGAATAAATAAATTCAAAGCATAGTTGTTTGACATGTATGAATTTCCTTCAGGGCAGACAATGTTAACAAAATATTTCCTTAAAGGCAAATATTATAGCAATTGACTTTTTCTTTTCTTTTTTATATTAATCTTCATTATTTTTAATTATTTTATTCATTTTGTCTACCAACCACACTTTTCCCTCCTTTCCCTCCTTCCTCCTCCACCCCTCCTTTCTCCCCTACACCATCCACTCCTCAAAGAGGGTAAGGCCGGCCTCCCATGAGGAGTCAACAAAGCATGGCATATCAAGTTGAGGAAGGACCAAGCACCTCACCTTTGTATCAAGACAGAGAAATGTATCCTACCACATGGAATGTGATCCAGAAAGCTAGTTCTTGCACCTGAGATAAAACCTGGTCACACTGCCAAGGGTCCTATTGTAATGGTAATCATAAAATTGATGCAGATCCCAGGCAGGCAGAATTGGCAGCAGGCTATGTGGCCATGCTGCACGTCCCCAAAGTGCAGGCAGGCAGCTAAAGAGGGTTCTGAGAGCAGCCAGTCCCAGGCAGGGATGGCACACAAGACCATACAGCAGTTCTCTGAAAGCTGCTGGTGCTGGGCAGGGAGCCATGTGGCAGGCAAGAGAAAGAGAGATAGGCATGCTGTGCAGAGTGAGGTTGGATATTTATTTAGTGGGTATTGGAAGGGAAGGGGAGAAGGTGAGAAGAGCAGAGAGGCAGAGAGAGAGGGGGGACAGAAGGGAGGAAGGAGAGAAGTGGGGAGAGGCAGAAGCTCCCTCTTTAAGAGGAAGATGGAAAAGGAAGGGATTCAGGCTGAAGGGAGCCTGCGTGGCTTGTCTGTTAAAGGTGTAGGCCAGATCATTACATTCCCATCTCTTTTTTTAATAATAAAATTTGGGAGGTTAGGTACCACAGCTAAAGGGATTGGGATGGCACATTCTCAAGACTGCTTTCTCCTTTTTGGTGGGTATTGTCTTTGTGGGGGGGAGCATGAGAAAGCTGGGTACTGGTCACATCCTGGCATAGCTTGTCTGTTTGTTCCTATCCAGAGTTTGTGGTATGGAAATGTCTGGTGTTTCTTACAATACCTGTTTAAGGTATTGTCAGAATAGAGGACAAAGTTAAGTTTAGGAAAAAAATATTAAGACCATCTTTACTGAGGTATACCCTGCCTGGTCACCTGGTTTACTTATGTTTTTGTCTCTAAATTCCTCTTGTTGACTCTGTTGCATGTATGTTTGTGCAGTGGTATACCTTTGGTAGGGCCCACCAATGATATCCATTTCACCCAATTCCTGTGAACTTAACAACTTAACATGTAACTTAAATGTATCTCTGTTTACTGATAAATGTTATAATTGTCTGTTCATTGAATCTCATTCCAGACTACAAAGCAATAAGTATCATGTTTTAAACTAGTATGTACTTTTAAGTCTCTTACAAAAATACTTTATATTTAATCCAACCCTGCTTTACCTGTTGAGAGCCAGTGTAATAGGAGAACCAGGCTGCATCCCAGTGCCCAGCTAACTTAACCACCGAAATAACTGCACAGAAATTGTATTAATTAAATTACTGCCTGGCCCATTATATCTAGCCTCTTCTTGGCCAAATCTTACATCCTGATCTAACACATTTCTATTAATCTGTGTTTGCCACGAAGTTGTTTACCGGGAAAGATTCAACATGTCTGACTCTAGCGACTTCATGGTGGCTCTCCCTGCCTGCCTTCCTTCTCCCAGCATTCAGTTCTCTTTTCCCCTCCTATCTAGGTTCTGCCCTAGGCCAAAGCAGTTTCTCCATTTAACCAATGAAAGCAACATATAGACAAAAGACCTTCCTACAGCAAGCCAGTACAGTAAAGCTTGGACCCAGCTCTCCAGGCAGATTCTATACTGTAGTTATACCTGATAAATCACCCGTCAACTACTTAGTGATCTGGGGAATATGCCATTTAAATATTTAATTATTAAAAGACTTTTCATAACAAAAAGAGACAGGTTGGCTCCTAGCAGCAGCACTCTATTCCCTCCAAAGAATACAGAAGACAAATGGGCACAGAACAATGTCCTTAGGGTCCTCCTTGTTACCTAACTTATTTTGAACTGTGGATTGTAACCTGGTTATTCTTTGCTTTACATATAATATAAGCTTTATGAGTGAGTACATACCATATTTGTCTTTCTGGATCTTGGTTACCTCACTCAGGATGATTTTTTTTGTTCCACTTATTTTTATGCAAATTTTATGATGACACTGAGTTTTACCTGAGTGATGCTCCATTGTGTAAATGTACCACATTTTCTTTATTCATTCTTCAGTTGAGCAGCCTCTAGTTTGTTTCCAGGCTCTGGCTATTATGGATAATTGTGCTATGAACATAGTTGAGCAAGTATCCTTGTAGAGTGATTGAGATTCTTTGGGTCTATGCCCAGGAGTGGCATTACTGACTCTAGAGGTAGATTGATTCCCAATTTTCTGAGAAACCACCAAACTGATTCCCAAAGTGGCTGTAGAACTTCACATTTAATGAGATCAACTGAGCAACTGAGCAACTTATCCTGTAATGTATTTTCTGTGACATTAGTACAACTAAAGAAAAAAAAGTGTAAAAATGTTTTAGGAGGTTATGTCATGTAGCTCAAGCACTGCAAAAATCTTATTCACTCTAAAACAGAAAGATGTTGGGTGGAAACACATAAAAGAGAGCTCCCTGTCTTTAGTAAAGTGATGTCTTGTACCATTTCAGGAATCTGTCCTCATGAAAGCCATCACGAGATGTGGGTGCTTGAACTTCAAACTCCAAATTTATGAATGAAAATAAAATCATTTTATTAAAAAATCTATAGTCTCTGGTACTATGCATAAAGTATGGTAATGAATTATTGCTTTATCTCTTCTGGTTTCTGATACAACTATCCTATTCTAACTACTTCTTGTGAGAACTGTGTTAACAGTTAACTCATATATATTTCTTCTGTTCTTAGTTATTGTTATTTAATATTCCAGAATTACCACTTTTCTCACTTTATTTCTACTTAGATAATTTGCTATTTTCATTATTTTACTGTGAGATTATTTTTAAACCAATTCAGTTAGATTTTCTTAATTTGTTCTTGTTTTGATTTTCCCTATCCCATGGTGTTCTTCTGTGTAGACCAGTAATTGTCTGAGATTTTTATTTTTTCTTTTTAGCAGGTCTCCCTGCTTGCTGTCAAAAGGGAAAAAAAAAACTCAAAGGAAAACTGTTCTTATCTTTAAGCCAGTTAACAGTTTCTGGCTGACAACTTCTCTAACACCTGGTGAGGGACAAATAAAGTAACAGAAGTCCAGAAAAGTTATCTTTCCTTATGATCCAGGAAATCACATTTGTAAGTCCCCCTTCTATATCTTTCACATTCTTCCCAGATTTATTTTATATATGAAGTCTAGAAGGTTAGTTTTACATGTACAAGGGAAAGAGGATGAAGTAAGGATACTGTACCTCTCCAGAAATACTCTTCATACTGAAACATTTTAAAAATGAAATAGCATGAAATGATCCCAGCCATACAGGGATAAATTAAATAAATGGAAATAGCTACAAGGAACATAAATATATTAAAAAATAAATAATGGAATCCAGGGTGTAGGCATTGGCTGACCCATTAAAACAAGGATTACAAATATGAAAATCAGAGAGACTCTCATTGCATTTCTTCATCACCAAGTGTTTTACCAGGAACCTTTACATGCTTAAATTGTTAAAGTTCATGAAAACATGAAATTCTTATTTCCAATGCCTTAAACATTTTCTTGGTCTGGGGATTTTCTTTTATGTACCACAGTCAGATTCATATTTTAATAAAATGAGATACCTGATACCATTATGAGAATATAGTCTACTATTATTTGTATCATGTTAAAATGTATAGCCAGGAAAATGTTAGTGGGATAGCTATATGGAAAAGGTTACTGAGCCATTTGTGAATCTATGAAAAGACAATTTAGTTAGACGCTGGGATAAAGCATGATGACACATATTCCTGAAACATGAATGCTCGAACACTGTAGGAACACCTTGAGTTTGGCTACCAAGTGAGTTTTAGCATATCTGAACTACTTATCAAGGTCCTGTTTCAAAAATAAATAAATAAATAACACTGATCATCTTATAGCTATATATTTACACATTAAATAATATTAGAAAAATCAGTGACAATGATTCTAAGTGAAAGCTTTAAATGGTGTTTTTTTTTTCTGAGAATTAATCTTCTAGCAAAAGTGTTATATTCTAGGGGAGGAGAAGAGCATTATCTAAAAGTAAAAGGAAACAACAGAAATCAAACCAGTAAATGATAAGGAAGTGTGTGTATTTTAAAGGAATATATTAAATCATGAACATGTGTACACACATATAATACTGCCTTAGTCAGTACATTATCCTTAGTTTTTGGTGCTAAACTTTGAAACAACAGAGGGTATATCCACAAAATATAAAATGAATCATCCGAGATTATAAAATCCAGGGTACTTTGATACATTGGTTCTACAATGTTTTAGTATAAAGTTGGAAAAATTGTATTATTTGTTCTAGGCATAGTTTGTGCAATATTCCACTAAAGGTAAGTAAAAATTACAATCAATTTATCTGTCACATCTCCATTAAAATTAAATGGGATTTTTTTTGTTTATTTTGCTGACCTGAAGGATAACATCAGTTGCCACCTTATAATTATCTTTCTAATCTTTGTGGTTATTAGATTCTAAAATCACTGAAACAAGTTTCCTAATACTTTTTAAAAATTGTATTTAAATTGTACTATTTAAAGTTGTGAAGGTATTGAACCCTTGGAAATACCAAGATACCCCACCAAAGGAGCTGTAGCTATGAACCTTTAAATCTAGAATATTTCTTACATTGTCATTTGTTTGAACTTGGTCTCCAGCTAGGGTGATACTGTTTGTGGAAGTTGTGGATTTGTAAGGCACGCAATTCTTGCTGACGGAGGTCACTGGTGGATAAGCAATGACTCATCCAGATTCCTGCTGGACATCTTGTGACCGCTTGCCAATGTAATATGCCACATCACTTTTCATTCCTGTTGCCAGAGCTACAAACAAAAACCTCTACCTTGTCTTTGCTTTGACACACTGTACACCCTGAACTCACAAATAATGTTACTTGTTCTGGTATATCTGAAAACACTGTGTGAAAATTTGTCACTGTTGTATTCTGACTGGTTTAATAAAGAGCTGAGTGTGAAATAAAGAACTGAATGGCCAATAGGTAAGCAGGAAAGGTTAAGTGTGACTTGCAGATAAAGGGGAGAATTCAGATTAGACTCTGAGGCAAAAGGAGACACCAGTGAGACACTGAGGAAGTCAGACATACAGAATGGAGGATAGGTAGCAAGTCAGATGGCAGAACATGGATTAGTATAAATGGGTTAATTTAAGTTATAAATGCTAGGTAGAGACAAGTTTAAGCTAAGGCCAACCTCTCATAATTAATGTCAGACTCAGTGTCATTATTTGGGGGGTTAGAAGTCCCAAGAGATAGTCGGACAGGAAAAACCTGCTGAAATAATTCTCTCCTCCCCTAAGTTATTCCTGTTACTTGTCACAATGATAAAAGCAATTAATAATATAGCAGTTAAGACTTGCAGCGTTCACGTCTTTAGATCTACAGAGTAGTATATCTACAGCTTCATTTGGCTGGCTTTCAGCTTCAAACCTAGGAACGCTTGGATATACTTGCAACAAGTCTGCGTTACATGAAATGTGGAATGAAAAGTTCAAAAATTTTTCACAGAAGGGAGCAAAACAGATGCTATTTAGTAAATTTTCATGTGTAATCTCAAATTTTAATAATTTCATATAAATATTCAAGAGAAATATTGATTGAAATGTTTTATTACAGAAGGAACTTTGTTTATATAATTAAGGATTGTTATGGGTTTTTAGACTTAATTAAAAGAGTGATCGTCAGGGCTAGAGAGATGATCCTGTGGTTAAGAGCACTGATTGCTCTTCTAGGTTGAACCCGTGTTCAATTGCCAGCACCCACATGGCTCTCACAACTGTCTGCAATTCTAGTTCCCTGGGGCCTGACACCCATGACAAACACCAATGAATATAAAATAAAAAAATAAAGTAATGAAACAAAAAGAGTGATCATGATAGGAGGCATGTGTGAGGCTCTCCCGAAGGTCAGACAGCCCCTCTGATGTGTCAGTGTGCCTGTGAAAGGATCTGTAAGCGGAGGAAGAGAAAGAGCAGTGCTGTGATGAGCATCTAGGAACCAGACCGTCTGCAGGGAACTGCTGCAGAAACAATGGCCAATTCTTTGCTTAGATGGATTAGGTCTTAGAGTGGATGACTCTATGAATCTGTGCCTTAATGTTATGTTCAGAAAAATCTTGGAGATAGTATAAAAGTTTTGTCCACACTATTCAGATTGTGTAAAATTGTTATGTATGCATAAATAATGGATATAGATGCTAATCTTAAGAAAAACCTGAAGGCCCTAGAAATAAAACGTCCTAGGCTAAATCTGTCTCTATTATTATGATCATCCCATTATATTTCTTTGTTCAAATCATAACATATATCTAACTTGTGCTGAATGGTATTAAAATTGTTATATATAGGAATATATTTTACACACAAGTGCACTGTATATTCCCATCTGTGGAAGCAGAATTATCTTCATTTAGACACATATAATAAATGATTACTATTTAATTTCAAACACATTCAACTTATTGATATTTTATTAACTAAGTCATGTATAACTGTGTAGTGATATTTCATTTTTATTTTAATAAGTAAAGCTTAGCTGAAGTTCGAACAGTAAAACAGCCTCACTGATCAGACTTACAGTCCAGGCAGTGAGGACACACACCTTTAATCCCAGTAGCCACACTAGTTTGCCATGGAAACTCGGCGTTACTCATGCATGTCTTTAATCCCAGAACTAGAGAGGAATATAAGACTGGAGGACACAGCTTTTCCACATAGTCTCATTCTGAGATTCCTGGAGGCAGGAACACCATTTTGGACTGACATAGAGGTAAGAGCCAGTGGCCGGTTTGCTTTTCTGACCTTCATGTAGAACCCCAATTTCTGTCTTTGGGTTTTTATTAATCATACTACATAACTGTGAAAAATTAGTTGACTTTCAGAGTTGAAAAATGAAATATAACTGTTTTATGACACATCCAGCAGATAAATTTGCTTTAAAACTACCTTTTAAATAATTTTAAAAAATGGAGTAATATATAACTCTGTTTAAATGAGGAGTGAAATAATGACTTCAATGAATCTGAATATGCATGCCTTTAAAATAATAAATTACAATTTTTATAAAACAGAAAAGTATATTACTGTCGATAACATTTATCATATATTATTTTATAAGTAGTTTGGCCAATGTTTCATAATTGTTTAGGCCAGAGTGTTGTTGGCTGCATCTGCAAAATATTTGCCAATGTATTCTTGGGGCATATAGATTATTATTGCCTCACAAAGTTTTAACATGATTTAGAAATAATTAACTCCCAACTGCATGTATTTTTTGGTAAGTTCACATATTTCTTAAGAAAATTTGTAATGTTGACTTGATATTTTTATAAATTTTTTAAAATTTCATTTTTGTTTTCTTCTTTAACATGTTTAATTCTAACATTTCCAAGAAATAACTTTTCTCCATATATTCCACTCTGTGCCTAGAAAAAAATGTATGAGCTCTCCTTTTTTCTTCTGCTGGTGTCTATTCAAGTAAGTGAAACAGTTTTACTCAGTTCCAACAATGTGGTTCACATGCTATGCTTGTCTGACTTACATGTCTTACAGTAAAATGTGCAAGATAGATATTATTGAACTTCAAGCAAAGAGACTAAAGGCCAGTGATACCTTGAAGTCACGGCTGAAGATGGTCAAGAGAAAAGTCATTTCTGTTGATCTGAAGCCTCTTTGGTTCTCTGTTCAAACAGCTCTCCATAATATTTGTGTCTAACTTCTTAGTAGCAATAAATAAATTAATTTCCACTCTTTGAGCTCTTAAGGAAGAATGCCATGATTATTCTTTCACATACCCACTTCTCATGCACAATTTAATAAATAGAAGAGCAAGAGGTTCAAAAATGGGATCATATTGTTTCCATTTGTAGGCCTTCATTTTGAAGATCTTACAAAGAAAACATGAAAGCAGACTTACAGATTTTACTCTTTTGTGAGAAAGGCAATCTTTTCATCTGAATCATGTGTTTGAAATTAAAAATAATGTGGAGACACTTTATGATATATAATCTAAAGTTAAATCTTAAATAGATCAAATTTTTCATCTTTTCCAGAGACATTTATAAATGGACAAAATCTCAGTGACTGAAGAACAGTCAGCTGTGTTTTCTCTAAACTGAAGTTTGAGCAGGTTCTTATCTGTTTTCTTTTCATGCTATTCTATAATTTTACTCAATCAGATTGAGTCTCTATATGTAACTATTTTTCTCAACAGAGAAATCAATGTAAACTGGCTTAAGCAATGAGGGAGCCTATTGAATCTTGTAAGCACAAACCTAGTTGATGGTGCCAGCTACTGCTTTCTTTCCACTTCCTTCATTTTGCTAATTGTTCTTCACAGCTGCACAATGGATGGCTACGTGGTTATCCGCAAACGCACACAGTGAAGGCCAGTGGTGGTCTGTGACTGGATTAGTCTAAAAAACTGTCAAGCAAACAACAACAAAAGAAAACAAAGTCAAAAAAAGGAAGAAGAACTTGATAGTTACTTCGATCAGACAAGTTTAGATTATGTGTTCACCCTCAATAAGCCAGATGGCCAGGAAATCTTATTGTAAAATAAAGTTCACCTTGAATTATGTCTACAACGTCCTGTCCTTGTTCTTTCTGGGGAGCCTCAGTTTCATCACATGGGTGAAGTGATGAAAATAGAACCAATGAAAGAATCCAGCATAGGAAAAAGTATTGACTGATGAGAAGACAGTAACTTCTTCAGAGAAAGGTTTTTTTCAATATTCCATTCTTCAAAAAGTATTTACTTCTTGACATTGTATGCTCTGTAGCAGACTCCAAAGATGCATTTCATATGTCTTAAGCTTACTTTTTGGTGTATTTACTCTCAGTAGCCACTGGGAACCACTTGTCTACTATTCCCCATCTGCAGTTCTGTCCTGGGTTCCATTTGCATTGTTCAGAGATGGCCTGTGTTCCAGAAGCTCAGTGACATCCTCTCTCTCCCTTGCTCTACTGTCAAAATGTGAATTCAATTTTTGCTCATAAATATTTCAAAAATAAAGAGGACATGTCTAAATCAGCGGAGTGGATAGTGAAGCATCTTTTTGCCGTCTGTAGTTTGTCCTTTAGTGTTACATTATGTAGTTTTATGTCCTTCTCAGAAAACCTCCAGACTACAATTTTTCTAGAATTTCTTTGTCAAGGTATTCACTGGGTCTGAAAAGCTGAAAAAGCAACGATGCAGTCATTTAATGGCCTTCAATTGCAAAGTCATTTGCTTCCACTTGTGCATTTAAATTTGTAGGAGAAACCTAAATGTTTAGCTGAATTGCCCTACTATGAAATACAGAGGTTTATGAAAGGACGCTAACAGCCTGTCCCCGTGCCATCATTGAGAAAGCTCCCCGGGAATACGATAATAGGAAGGGGAAAACCATAAGCATAAAGAGGGAAAAATTACATTTAAGTCAACATGGCAAAAGATTTCATGGTACAAAGAAATATTAAATCGAACAGTAGGGTTCTTTTCAATTCAGGCCTTTTAGAAAACGGGCAAGATGCAATGTTCTTTATTTGTCAGACAAGTGACACAGCTAATAAGTGCTAATTGCCCAGAATGGCCTGTCAGTTATGTCAGTTAATTAAAACCCATTCTAATATATACTGACCAAACCCCCGTGTGGTAGGCAGAAAGGAAAAAAAAAAGGTACATTGAGTGAACTGAGATCTTAGTTGAATAAAAAAGAGAGAAATGAAGAAAAGGGGAGAGAGAGGCAAAAAAAAAATCAATACTGATTTAGTTGAAGCAGAATTGAGCCATTTTGTCTGCAGTTGCTTTATCTGTAAAGCCCCCTGGCCATCAGTGTGGGGAAACATTCATGGAACGAATGCATTTAGCAAGAGTAATCATCATCATCCTGAAGTGCTTATCAAAAATGAAGACAAAATGCAATTAGGCTAGATTTACAGTCAGACCAATAATCACCATTCAGATGCTCCAGCTGAATGTCAAATACAGGATTCTAAACCATGACATTTGTGTTCGATTGCTTTCCCCTCCTTTTTCTCCTGATCTCTAACCCTCCTCCATTTTCTTTCTTTTTATTCTTTTTTTTTGCATTTATAAAATATGTCAGTCATGATGCAGCACAGCTGAATAATTGTCATAGAGTCAAATGCTTGCAGATGGTTAATGGAAACACAAAATTAAATGAACAGCAGTAAAGAAACTCATACAAAATTAAAGAACTCTATTGCAAATTTAAAGGGTCATTTGGTTTCATCAAAAATCAAATAATATGAATATGTTATCCTCTGCATGAAAGAGACTATGTTAAATTGTTTTGAGAGCTGAAAAATGAGCAATCAATGATGTGCTAATGAAATTTGTGGAAAAATCATGCACTATTGAAATATAAGGTAAATAGTCAAGTAGTATTTGCAGAAGACCTTCTTTTGGGGAACTTTTTAAAAACTTTGGCTGACAGTTTACTTGGATTATTGAATTGATGATGAAACTTGAAGCAACTTTAGACTGTTAGAAAAGAGAAAAGAGTGTTGTTAAATTATGTTGACTTCTATGAGCTACAAAACTGAATCAGCTAGTTACTTTTATCAAAGCACTTTGTCAGAAATCTTTCCCTCAATATGTCAGAAATCTAACAATTTTAAACACATTTATGATTTATCCAATGAGAGAAATTGATGACCCCATCCATCTACAGGGATTTATGGATGGTTTCAGCTGAATAAGCTTGCATCTGAGTGGAATTTTTAATATATATATATTAAATATACATATATATTATAATATATATAAATAATACATATATAAATTTGGGAGACATTCAAAACTGTCTTTCTGATGAAGCATTAGACATGAGGCACCATGGTGTCATTCAGGAGTGAGTTTGAGTTCCAGATTCTTTAAACATAGATCAATCAATGTTTTAATCAAATGCATTGCATTTTCTATTCATTCATTTTTATTTTTCATTATCCTCTGTATTCACAAGGAAACCCACAAGTCAATATGTTTTGTTCCTCACAGACATGATTTTCTTCTTCAGGCTGCTCATATGAAAGGGAAAGAAAAATAAAGACATGTAATTGTGGCTTCGTTGAAAATAACTGAGACATTTGTGGCACAGTCATGAATGTCTAGTTAATAGATTAATATTTTAAAGACAAATAGGATCTTACAGAGCTTTTTGTAAGAAGTCAGTTTTCCATAGAGGAAAGAAAGGCTATAAAATTAGCATTTTTGGGAACAAAAAACAGTTTGAGAAAAGTTAGAACTTTTATTTTCTTGATAAATCTCTTCAAATGAATCACATTTTTTTTGTCAAATGCAAAGAAAAATGTCTCTAATATTGCACCTATCCTTTTTCATTTCAGTGAGACTCGCTTTTTTTGTTTTGTTTTGTCCAATGAAAACTCTAAATTTTCAGTTGGTTATGATAGAGAGGTTGCAGAAGTGAAAGCAGTCACCCTGAGATTTACTGGACTAAGAACAAACCCTGTGGTTTATTGGACTAAATACAAACTCCCTTTTTAAAAAAAATATGTCAAACAAATATAAAATTTAGCTATTTCAGGGAAAATCCCAGGAGGTTTTTAGCCTCACACATAGTACAGGCAACTTCAGAAAGCTTCAGAAATGAGAGAAGGTGTCATCCCAAGTAAAAAGCACACCAATTAGTTGTCCAGCTCCGAAGAGTCAAACTTGAAAACATACATTGAAGACATTCTATACCGTCTGAACATATATACATGGAAGTATGGCATAGCAATTCGTAGGGAAGAAGGTTATGAATTTTAAGGAAAGTGGGGAGAATTAATGGAAGGTGGTTGAAATTGAGAAGAGATAACAGAAATGTTGTGATTAAAATATAATCTCAAAAAAACAGCTGTGGAAACAAAAGACGTCAAAGGTTTTGAATAATTTGTAAAATAAAACGATTAACTTAACTGAGTTAAAAATCCTCTTATATGTATTTTAAGTGTAACTTCAAATTTGAAGTTTACCTAACTTTCTGATAAAATGCTTACCAGTACACTGATTTTTACATAACAATAGTATATTTGCCCCATTAAAATCATTCAACTGTGTTGTGGGATGTCCTTCTGTATATGTGTTGCTTTTATTGGTTGATGAATGTGTGGGCCAATCGCTTAGCAGAGTAAACCCAGGAAGGAAATCAAAACAGAGGTAGAGAGAGATAGTAGGCAACGTCAAGGAGATGCCATGTAGCTGCTGAAGAAAAAAGATGCCTGAACAGAAACTTACTCGATAACCACAGCCTTGTGGTGATACGCAGGTGTATAGAAATGGATTAATTTAAGATGTAATAGCTAGCTAGAAATATTCCTAAGTCATTGACCAAAAAATGTTATAATTAAAATAGTTTTGTGTGTTTATTCAGGTCTGGGTGGCTGAGAAACGTATAAGAAGTCTGCTATTACAAAACATCTGTTTACTAAATATTGAAATATTATCTATGATGCAGGAAAAGTAGTACTCTTTGAAGATTCAGCAAAAATGCAATTACTTTCATACATGTTTGCAGGAAAAGTAAAGTCATCAATCCCATGGAAAAGCATTAATCTGTTTTTCAAATTAAACAAAATAATTTGTTTTACTGTCCTAATAAAATCTTGGTAAAATGTATGTCAAATCAAATATTTTTTTAATGTTAGTGCTAACTTATAATTTTTAAAAAATCCCACACTTATTGAAGTCATATCAAGTTTAAAGTTATATTCAATTAGATACAATAATATTTAGTATATGCCAGAATTATATAATTTTATAAATGTATTCTCTTTTTTAATAAGTTACTTTCCACAAGTTAATCACTATTTATTGGCAGTTTCTGAAACATATGTTATACCTTTCATTAAGACACCAGAGCACCGTTCATGGTGCAAGAATACTCTGAAGGTTAAGGAAGATAGGCATCTCTCTTTCAATGCATCACAAAGTGTGTATATATATATATATATATATATATATATATCACAAAGTAAATGTCAGTATATACAGTATAAACCAAGAAAGCATCAGTATGTACATTGTATGTTCAAGAGCTGTCTAGATCTTTAAAAATTGAAATTCAGTTCCCTTGGATGGTGTGTTAGTGTTAGCCTGCCCAGATACATTTCCAGTAATCAGCATTGTTTGACCACTTGCCACAAGAATTTGTCAAAGCCCTTCCTTTAGGACAACCCTCCACTTATTACAACTGTTA
The DNA here is from genome assembly GCA_004026605.1 of Ondatra zibethicus. NCBI lineage: Eukaryota > Metazoa > Chordata > Mammalia > Rodentia > Cricetidae > Ondatra > Ondatra zibethicus. Next base: position 31,035 of record PVIU01013570.1, on the reverse strand, counting down.
TAGCAGGCATACATGTTTGCCTTTCCATAAGTTTTCATGCAGTGATTTATGTGGGTCCCCTTTCCTGAATTTGAATAATCTCTTCAAGACCACAATAGTTTCAATATTTTCCACAGGTCTGATGAAACCATTGCTGTGACCTCTTTTTTTTTTCTTTGACTAATTCACTGGGACTGACTTGTAGGAAGCTCGCAGAAGGTTTATGCATTTAGAATTTGTCTCCAATCTAATAACCAATATCCCAGAGACTGTCCCTCGGACCAAATGACAAGCAGCTTTAGGATGAGCAGTGAGACAAAGGAAAAGCATCACCCTGATTCAGCATGGATCAACACACACAGGGTAAAAGCAAAAATACATTGTTAGGTTTGTCAAGAGATAGAACTCCTATTGTTTGACAACGTGAGATATTCTTAGGAACTTACTTGAATGGGGATGGAGAAGATAGGGGACAGAGAATATGAAACGGGTCAAAAGTCATGTGAAGGTTTTTATTTTATTGAGTAGGTATTTGTGAGTCTCAAGACTGGAATACCAATTCGATATTTAAGAAAGCTTGATATAGCAAGGATGGAATGCAATCACATAAGACACCAAAACCCACTACTTAAAGAAGAAAGTCTACAGGTTTGTCAGTCATCTATAAAAAAAAAGCCAATCTCTCTCTCTCTTTCTCTTTCTCTCTCTCTCTCTCTCTCTCTCTCTCTCTCTCTCTCTGTGTGTGTGTGTGTATGTCTCATACATACAGGCACATATTAGCAAACAATGATAAACCACAAAATAATTAATCCCACTATACTTTAAAGTAATCACTGGTATGTCATAAGAAACAGGCTAGACATTTTGCAATTCCATAATGAATTGTGTGTCTACAATTTCTGTCAAGGAGACATTGCCTACCACAATATTTTTACCTATTCCATATATCCTATTTTTGCCTTGTGGACATAAAAAGTAAAGGATGAAATATAATTGGAAAAAAGAGCCCAAAGAAGGAAAACAATGGTGTGCAAGCTGAATTGTCAGCTTCTGGTATAACTGAGGGATACATTTTTGTTATTGTTGTTTTTAAATCAACCTGAACTCTGTGTTTGATTTCCCCAGGAAACAAATGGAATGTCATAAAATTCAATTGAGATGGTGAATTTTCTGTAATTGATTTACTACTTCGTCACATTTCAAACTAAGATATTAGATGTTCACCACACACCTTCCTCTCAGGGAACTGTGTTAATATTGCTCTTTCTCAGTAGGAGAAGTTTGAAGTTGTCACTGATGTGATAAAATATACCATTCTTCAGTTATTTCACAAATATATCAGCAGGTTATCATTGATATCAAAGAAAAGCCCAGGATGCAAATTCCTAGATTTTATCAATACCTCCACATACATTTCTATTACTCATTTTCATTTTGTTGAAAGTTAGGGCAACGAACAATAAAATTAGCTTGTAGAATTTATTTCCACAAAAGACAAAAAAATAACAAAAAGATGAGTATGGTTTTAAATCACAAATAATTAATTTGCAATTTAGAGCAAAACTAAATATACACTAAATCTCAGATAGCACTGTATAAGCTCACACTTTGGTAGCGCAGTCATACTATACCTTGAAAAGTATCTATCAGCTTATTGATTTAATATTTTTGTTTAGTAGTGTCTGAGTTTAAATGATTCTTTTGCCCTTTGAATTTAGTCTATAAAGAATATGATGTAGACACAAAGTGTAATCCCTGAAAGTCCTTTATTTAAAAGCAAAACAAGTTTTTCTAGCATTTTTAAAGAAAAAAAATCATTTTGTCTGCTAATCATTGATCTTCATAAATATTCTCAAATAATATAGATGTCTCACCATGTTTATTATACATCAGAAAATTAAAACTCGGCAGTGATATGCACTGTTTATCTTCTTTCTAATTTTCAAAATTCATATTTTCTTTTGATTGTTTTTGAGAAAGCAAAGGCTACTTTATATGCAATTTCTCCCACCATGTCTATTTTCATTTCATAACAATATGAAACACCTTAGTTCATGCAACACCAATCAATGTCACATAACCTAAATTACAGTTGGAATTTTAGTACCGCCTTAGGTAAAGGTAGCTTTATGAGTAGTCTAACTTCATTTTGTCAACCAAATCACTAAATGAGGACTTAATCAAAATCAGGACATTAATGCGTGACTATCTCCAGAATTTTCAAGCTCTCCTTAATCAAACCTCCTTTCCATAGAGTTGTTTTCAATAGCACATCTCTTTTTTGTTTGTTTTCTTATTGTAAAGTGACTATTTAGTAAGAACAGAATCACTGAGCCCTTGAGAGTCACTAATCACCAATGTAAAGGAATAACAATGACTTCCACGACAAAAGTGGAAGAATACTAAGACAGAGCAGCTAATAGTGGTTGTAATCCAGCTTGAATATTTTAATTATATAATAACCAATTCTTTTGTTGGTACAAGAAATTTCCTATATTATTTCTAGTTGAATTAATTTCTTTTAGGCTACTGGAATTTTTCTTTCTATTCACAGAATCAAATTCAACTGATAACTTATTTTAGATGTGTAAAAATAAAATAAGATATAAAAATAATCATTCCTTTGGGTCACTGAAGATATGATACTTAAAGAAGTAAAAATAACAATAGCAGTGATAATTTTCATTCATAGAATAATCAATATTTAGGTCAAGATACAAAGTACATTTTGATATTATATCAACTTATTTGCTACATTTGACGTAATCTCAGTTGTTAATAACTACTCCTTTTAATGTCGCCTGAAATCTAGCTTTTGTTTATTTGAATTATGTAACATAGAAAGGGAGACATTTAAAAGAGAACTTTAAATATTTGAATTAATTTAAACTTTTATTTCTCAGAAGAAATACTCCATCTGGCTTATAGAGACTATAGAGTTCTATTTTTTTTGTAGTTCTGCTGATGATGAATAGGGTTATGTGAATTAATATAATGACAGACCTTGAATTTGAAAACTAATTAATATTATTTTGCAATTCTGAAATGTTTGTTTCTAAGATATAAGTGAACACATGACCTTCAGTTTTTTGTATGCTACAGTTACCTGTTCCAATTTATTTATTTATTTACATTTTATATATATTTTATATTTTATTAATTTTCGCATATCAGCCACAGTGCAGCCTCCCTTCCCTCCCCACTCCCTACTTTCCTGCAACCCACACCTATCTAGTCCTCAGAAAGGGCAAGGCCTCCCATGGGGATTCAACAAAGCCTGGTACATTCAGTTGAGGCAGTACCACCAAAACCCTCCCCCACATCAAGGCTGAGTAAGACATCACACCATATGGAATGGGCTTCACAAAGTTAGCACATGCAATAGAAATAGACCCTGGTCTCATTGCCAGGGGTCCCACAAACAGACCAAACTACAAAACTGTTGCTCACATGCAGAGGACCCTGTTCGGTTCCACGGGGGCTCCTCAGCTTTTAGTCTAGAGTCCATGAGCTCCTGCAATTTTGGGTCAACTACCTCTGTGGGCTTTCCCATCAGGATATTGACTTCTCTTTCTCACATAATCCCTCCTTCCTCTCCTCTACTGGACTCTAGTAGCTAGGTCTGGTATGTGGATGTGGATCTCTGTATCTACTTCCATTAGTTACTGGATGAAGGTTCTATGATGACACTTAGGGTAGTCACCAGTATGATTACAGGGCAAGATGAGTTTATGTTCCCTCTCCAGTATTGCTAAGAGTCTTAGCTGGGGGCATCTCTGTGGATTGCCGAGAATTTTCCAAGCACCAACTTTGTCCATAACCACATAATGAATCCCTTATCCCCTCCCCTTTACCACTCCTTCCCCGAGTTTACCCAGGGAAATCCATGTGTTCCTCTTAGGGTCTTTCTGGTTGTCTTGCTTCTCTGGAGCTCTGAACTCTCTTCTTGTTATTCTTTGTTTTACATCTAGCATCCAATTATGAATGAGTATATACCATGTTTATCTTTCTGGGTCTGTGTTACCTCAATCAGAATTTTTTTGTAGTGCTCAATCATACCAGAAGGACACTTGCTACTATGTTTATAGCAGCATTGTTTGTAATAGCCAGAACCTGGAAATAACCTAGAAACCCCTCACCCAAAGAATGGATAAAGAAAATGTGGTACATTTACACAGTTGGAGTATTACTCAGCCGTAAAAAACAATGACATCATGAAATCTACTGGCAAATGGAAGGGAATTATACCTTCAGTAATTAATAGCATCTTTAAAACAAAGTAATATAGTAAGATATATTTCTCTGTGGTTTTAAAAGGCTTGTCAATGATAACAGCTATGATGGTGGCATAACAGTTATTACAAAATGTCAAAAACATTCCCTTATCGTGAGAATAAACAGGAAAATTGCATTGGTAAGGGTGACAGAAAAAAATCATGTATTAGCCATTGAGTTACCTATAAGAGAACAGCTGTAGAATTCTGAGACTGTATGATAGGACTAATATGCAGATGACTGGAGAAATTCCTTATCAGTAAATTCAGCCCTCCTATCATTGAAAATAACCCAAATTTTATTGCCAGGTGTAGTGGTGCATACCTTTACTCCCAGCATTCTGGAGACAGAGGCAGGTAGATCTTTGTGAGTTCAAGCAAGCATGGTCTACACAGATCAAAGGTAACCAGGCTATAGAGAGAGACCTATCTTGAATAAATTAAAATAATAGCCTTAATTTTGATCTTAGATTTTCTTAATTCTAGATTATGTAATGGATAGTTATTAGATACACTTTGGTTTCTAGGGCAACCATATTTAGAAAAGGGGCACAAGGTTTAGAATTATAGTATTTAAATCGAAGAACACAAATTGCCAAGGATATCCTATATTACTTTCCTAATGCTATAACAAAGCAGCTGGCACTGGAAAATTAAAGAAGGAAGGGCTTATTTCAATTTATAGGTTGAGGTTACAGTTCATCATGTTGGGCAGTCCTGGCAGCAAGATCCTTAGATAACTGGCCATATCTCATCTGAGATGTAAAGCATTGAAAGATGAATTCCAATGCTCAGATCATTTAATCTTCTACTGTTAGTCTTTGATCATAGCCCAAGGAAGGCTGTGGCAAACATGAGAATTGGTCATACCATAGTCATTCACCAAATGACAGATATAGTTAGGAAGAATGTTTCTTGTGTCATTTTGTATCCAGTCAGGTTAATAATGTTAACTATCATAAGCCTCAAAAGCAGTACCTCTGTAGTTTACAAAAAGAAAGGATATGGACACGTAATTTTAGTATTAGTCATCTTTCCACCACTTATAAGACATAGAATTCATCAAGTAAGAAAAGAAAAGTTATTTTGGGTCACTTTTTGGTCCATTTCCAAACTATGATTAGTTGAACTTATTTCTTTGAAGTCTTGATGAGATGGAATATCATAGACTTTATGTGTACAGAAGAGCCACATATTTCATGATGAGATCAAAATAGAAGAGAAATGAACAGCTCTATAGCGCCTTCTACATAATTTTCCCATGATCTAATTTGTTCCTGCTTACCTTCTTTATTTACATTTTCAAGAGAAAAAAGGTATAGACATCAAGAAGATATCAAACACAAAATTGAAATCAATACACAAGAAACTATAACAAAACAATACAAATAATCAATGAAACAAAAGTTGGTTCCTTGAGAAAATCATAAAGATTGAAAAATCCTTACCTAATTATCTAAAAAATCCAAATTAACAAAATTAGAAATGCCCAGGGAGATGTAACAACAGACGCTAAGGAAACACATATGATCATAAAGATTATGATTATAATCATAATTCAAACAGGTTTATTGTAGACTTATACCAGATTTTAAAGAAGTGTTACTTCCAGTACTCCTCACTTTATTTCACTAAATAGAATCAGAATTAATGTTGTCTAATTAGTATTATAAGGCTACACTTACCTTGATATGCAAATCACACAGAGACACAACAAAGAAAGAGTATTATAGACCAATTTCCCTTATGAAAATAGATGCAAAAATACTCACTATAACAACTGTGAAGGAAACTCAAGAAGACATACAAAAGATCATCCATAATGATCAAGTACACTCCAATTAAGAGATGCAATCATTTTGGACTTACCTATTTAAGCTGATAAGTATAATCTACCATGTAAAAAATAAAAGCAAAACATAAACAATCATCTCATTAGATGCAGTAAAAGGCTTTGGTAAAGTTAACATCTCTTCATGATAAAATCCTGGGAAGATTATCCATACAAAGGACAAACATCAGCATAATAAAGGCAGTTTAAAACAACCATAGTAAAGATCAACTTAAAAGGAAACCCCACTAACAAGAACTGTAGTAAGAGGAGAGGGTTGTGTTTTTGGTGCCCGGTTAGCTTATGTTCGAAATAATTACATATGAACTGTATTAATTGAAATATTTCCTAGCCCATTAGTTCTAGCCTCTTATTGGCTAATTCTCATATATTTGTTTAACCCATTTCTAATAATCTGTGTGTCATCATGAGTCATGGCTTACTGGGAAAGATTTAGTGTGTCTGACCTGGGAGCTTTATGGTGGGCTGCTCTCCCTGACTCTGTCTTTTCTATCCCAGAATTTTGTTTTGTCTACTTTCCACACCTAAGGGCTGCCCTATCAAAAGGCCAAGGCAGTCTCTTTATTTAACCAATGAAAGCAACAGAAATACAAAAAGACCTCCTACATCAAGGAACAAGATAAGGTTTTACATCCTTTTCATCTTTCTTCATCATAATATTTGAAGTCTTAACTAGAGCAATATGACAACTGAAGGAAGTAAAGGGGAAGCAAAGGAAATGAAGAAGACAAAATGCATTTGTTTGCAAATGACATATTGTACAAAAGTGACCCTAAAATTTCCACCAGGAAATTCCAACAATGATTAAAAAAACTTTTCAGCAAAGTAGCTGGAGACATGCAATTTATATAAATCAGTAGCCCTCCTATATATTAGTGACAAATGATCTGAGAAAGATGTCAGAAAGAAAATACATTTCACAATAGCACCAGGAAATAGAGCTTGTGACTACTCCAACCAAGTAAAATATTTACATGATAAAAACTTCAAGTCATTGAAGAAAGAAGTTGAAGAAGGTATCAGAAGATGGAAAGATCTCCTATACTTAGAGATCAGTTGGATGAATATAGTAAAAATTTACTTCCTAGCAAAGTAATCTATAGATTTTATGGATTCTTCTTCAAAATTTTAGACAATACTTCATAAATCTTGAAAGGAAAATTTTCAGCTTTATATGGAAATACAAAAAACACAGGAAAGCTAAAAATATTGAATAAAAGAATTGATGGAAAAATTAGCGGGGCGGTAGTGGCACATGCCTTTAATCCCAGCACTTGGGAGGCAGAGGCAGGCAGATCTCTGTGAGTTTGAGGACAGCCTGGTCTACAAGAGCTAGTTCCAGGAGAGGACCTAAAGCTACAGAGAAACCCTGTCTCAAAAAACCAAAAAAAAAAAAAATAAAATAAAAAATGATGGAAGAATCACCATCCACAATATCAAGTTTTGCTAAAGAGTTATAATAGCAGCATGGTACTAGCACAAAAATAGAACCATCATTGATCAATGGAATAGAACTGAAGACTCAGACATAAGTTACAGATGTCTGATTATTTTTATAAAGACACCAGAAATACATTAGGAAAACCAAAGGATGCTGATTAAAATGGAGGGATTCATGGAGAAGAATACAAATAGATCCAAACTTATCCCTGCATAAAACTCAACTCCAAATGGATTAGGTATGTTCCTTATATCTCTATTCTCTCTTTATCATGAAGGAGTGTTGTGTTTCATTAAAGGCTTTTTCAGCATCTAATAAGAAGATACGTATTTTTTTTCTGTCAGTTTGTTTATATGGTGTATTACCTTGACAGACTTTTGAATGTTGAACCATCTCTGCACATCTGGGATGAAGCTTACTTGATCATGGTGAATAATTATTTTGATGTATTCTTGGATTCCATTTGCCAGTATTTTGTTTAGTAGATTTGCATAAATGTTCATGAGGGAGATTGGGCTATAATTATCTTTGTTTGGTTTGGTTTGGGAATCAGGGTAACTGATACAAAAAAAATCTGGCAATATTCTTTGTTTCTATTGTGGAGAATAATTTCAGGAGTATTGGTATTAGCTTTTTGAAATTCTCATAGAATTCTGCACTGAACCGATCTGGCCCTGGGCTTTTTATAGTTGGGAGACTTAATGCCTGTTTCTATTTGTTTAGAGGTTATAAATCTGTTTAAATTACTTATCTGGTCTTGATTTAATTGTGGTATGTAGTACCTATCAAGAAATTTGTCCATTTCTTTCAGATTTTCCAATTTTGTGGAGTACAGGTCTTTGGAGTAGAATCTAATAATTCTCTGAAATTCCCCAGAGTCTGTTGTTATGTCCCCTTTTCATTTCTGATTTTGTTAATTTGAATTCTCTCTCTTTGGCGTTTGGTTAGTTTGGATAAGAGTTTGTCTATCTTGTTGATTTTCTTAAAGAACCAACTCTTTATTTCATTGATTCATTGTATTGTTCTCTTTGTTTCAATTTTGTGGATTTTAGCCCTGAGTTTGCTTACATCTTACCATATGTTCCTCCTGGGTGAGTCTGCTTCTTTTTGTTATAGAGCTTTTAGGTGTGATGTTAAGTGATTTGAGTGAGAGTTCTCCAAATTCTTTATGTAGGCACTTAGTGCTATGAAGTTTTCTCTTAGCACTACTTTCATTGAGTCCTGTATGTTTGGGTATATTGTGGATTCATTTTCATTGAATTCTAGGAAGTCTTTATTTTATTTCTTGAGTTTGTTCAATTGGGAGTTGTTCAGTTCCCATGAGTTTGTAGGCTTTCTGTAGTTTTTGTTGTTATTGAACTCTAAATTTAGCTCATAGTGATGTGATAAGATACAAGGGATTATTCCATTTTTTGTTATCTGTTGAGATTTCCTTTCTGAGTGAGTATTTGTTAAGTTTTAGAGAGGGTTCCATGAAGTGCTGAGAAGAAGGTATATTCTTTTATCTTTGGGTTAAATGTTTTGTAGTTGTCTATTAAGTCCATTTCATTCATAATACCAGTAAACTCCTTTATTTCTCTGCTAATTTTCTGTCTGACAAACCTGTCCATTGGTGAGAGTCGGGTATTGAAGTGTGGGTTTGATGTGTAATTTAAGCTTTAGTTTGTTTCTTTTACAAATGTGGATATCCTTGTACTTTTAGCATAATGTTCAGAATTGAACATAATCTTCATCTTGATAGATTTTTCCTTTGGTGAATATGAAATTTCCTTCACCATCTCTTTTGATTAATTTTAGTTTGAATTATGTTTTGTTAGATATTAGGATAGCTTCACCAGCTTGCTTCTTTGGAACATTTGATTGGAAAATCTTTCCCATCCTTTTACTTTGAGGTAATGTCTGTCTTTGAAGCTGAGGCATGTTTCTTGTATGCAATAAAATGATAGATCCTGTTTTCATGTCCATTTCTTTAACCTGTTTCTTTCTTTTTTTTTTTTTTTTTTTTTTTTTTTTTTTTTTTTTTTTTTTTTTTTTTTTTTTTTTGGTTTTTTGAGACAGGGCTTCTCTGTGGCTTTGGAGCCTATCCTGAAACTAGCTCTGTAGACCAGGCTAGTCTCAAACTCATAGAGATCCACCTGTCTCTGCCTCCCAAGTGCTGGGATTAAAGGCGTGCGCCACCACTGCCCAGTTAACCTGTTTCTTTTTATTGGTGTATTGAGGCCATTGACATCATAAGATGTTATTAGCCAGTGATAATTCCAGTTTTTTATTTGTTTATTTGTTTTTGTGGTGGTGGTGATGGTAGTGTGTGTATTTCCCTTCTTTTTTCTATTGTGAGATTATCTATCGCTTATGTTTTCATTAATGTAACTGAGTTCCTTGGGTTGGAATTTTTCTTCTATATTTACTTTCTACAGTGCTGAATTTGTGAATATGTAGTGTCTAAATCTGGTTTTGTCATGAAATATCTTTGTTTATCCATCTAGACTGGTTGAAAATTTTGTTCGGTATAGTATCTGGGCTGGAATCTATGTCACTTAGTGTTTGTAAAACATTTGTCCAGGAACTTCTGTCTTTTAAGTATCTATGAATAAATTCTGTGTAATTGTGATAGGACTGTCTTTATGTTACTTGTCACCTTTCCTTTGCAGGTCTTAAAATCCTTTCTTTATTCTGTGTGTTTAGTATTTCAATTATTATGAATTTACTTTTCTTAGAAATATTAGATATAGTAAACTATATCTAATAAATATAACTAGTTATATAGATAACTCGTAAATATTTCTATACATAAATATTAATGAATTTGTTATTTGTTTGGGTAACTATTTTGGTAATATTTTCTTGGTATAGTTCCTGGCATAAGTAGGATATACCATCTCAAAAAAAATTCCCTAATACTCACACTCCTACAAAATCATGTCCATCTGTTGCTTAAAAAAGTGGAAAAACATGTAAAGGAGGTTTGTCTTTATAAAGTCACTCCATAACCAACTTTACCTTTTGTGGCTTAGTTCAGTATCTGTCTGGAGTTTAATGATTTAAAGAGTTTTGTTAAGCCTGAGCACTCAGACTCATTTATGCTCAACACTTTCAACAGTTTAAGAGTTCACATTAACTATCACCCGCTGCAAACAAACAAACAAACAAACAAAAAGTAAACAAAAAAAAACAGCAAGGAGGAGAAGCCAGAGGATAAGGAGGAGGAGGAGGAGTATGTTGAGGAGGAGAAGCTTCTTTGACCAAATTTGAAAGCAGCTTGAAGCTGTGCTAATAAATATAAGTAGAACACTAGAAGGTAATGGCAACATGATTATTTAGAGAAGGATTATCAGTAAATTCTTTCCTAGGGTAAATGATTTACCTCATTGTCGAATTTCATCATTTTTATAGAAACAGGCATAAATTCCCTGATATGGAGCAGACCTTAGTCCAGCCAAGAGAGAAAATAGTTATTTCTAATATTTATTCTTGCCACTATTGCACCACATCTTGCCAGTCAGGTTAGTATTATAGCTTGCAGTATCCAGTGCTGCATTAATCCACTGTCTTTTCTTCCCCATATACCAACATGGTAAATTGCAGCACTATGAAAGCTAGGCAGCAGACAGAGAGAGTATCCTAATAGTTTGAAGATTCATTTCTCTATGTCCTTCAACCAAAGTTTGTGGTATCTTCAGTAATAGGCTTTTACCATCTAGGTATGGTAGACTATAAAAAAAACAAAGGCAATAACCTACATTGCTTTGTGTGTCTCTGGGGCCTCTCTGACCAATAACTCATAGGAAAGTAACTTCTGTATGACACTGAGTTTTCATTTAATAAAACCAGTGTCGTCTGGGAGAAGTGATTTTTATCTATAGAATATGTTTCTGTTCAAATTGTTTAATTAGCTTATAAACTACTGTGCTTCATAAGGCTTTTTCATACATCTTTCACTTTGGTTAATTTAACCCATACCTCTGTTTTTCCCCAAATTCCTGATCTCATCCTTGATTAAAGATTAGTTCCCAGTATCTCCCCCTATAATATTCTACCAATACATATAAGTTCTACTATTCAATGGTATTATATCTTTTGTTTGAGTTGCAATATTTTGGGCTCCCAAGTTGCTTCCTTATGCATATTTAATTTTGGTTAACCTGATCCTGTCCTCTTTTCTCCCATCCTTATTTCTCAACTCTGTGTTTTGCACATAGTATTACACATCTCCACTTTCACTTCACCAGAACTCTACTATACCTCTTCCCTACCTTTTCTCTTTAACACTGACCTACTTCTGTGCTTATGGCTCTCTCATATGCTACAGGTTAAACATAAGCAAAATTTGAACATCAGAGAAATCCAAGTGGCATTTGTGTTTTCAGTCCTGGATGACCTCCCTTAGTATGAATTTTCCAGTTCCACTCATATACTTTGAAAACATTATGATTTAAGCTATCTTTATGGTTGAATAATATTCCATTTTGCACTTGTACCACATTTTTATTTTCAATTCACCAATTGATGGATAGCTAGGTTATTCCCTTTCTTAGTGAATCCACATGCATGTGCAATGCGTAACGCTATCCTTGTATCATGTATTTTTGGGTATATGCCCAAAATTGTCATAGTTGTATCATATAATAATTCATTTCCCTGTGTCAATATCACTGGACACTAAGGAAGAGATTTGGGAGGAATATGAGAACCAGAGCATGAGAGGGCATGCTGGGAAATGCTGGCCTGTAGACATGACATGACTATTGCACACATGAATTCACAGCAGCTGCGGTTACCTATACAGGAACTGCACAAAATAAAACTTTGAAGTTTTATTCAAATAGTAAAGTGTGGGGTGGAACTGTAGAATTCTCATTCCTAGTTGACAGGTAGTGACTGCTGAAGAAAAGAGAGTAACTTTTCTGTGGGAAATGATCCTTGGTAGATTGCCAGTGCTGGAGTTGATTTCCTGCATTGCTGTATATATGGGCAGAGGTAATTGGACTCAGGTGATTTTCAAAAAAGATTCCATAACCAGGTGCGTTGGGGATGTGTTAGAAGAACTCACGGGACCTAAAGGGAGAGAGTCAGAATGGATATGGCCAAAATCTAATATGTGTGAAAATTTCAAAGAATTAAAATAAATAATAAAGATATAGTTCGCTATAAAATGCCTTTGTTTAGGGATTAAAGAAATATAAAATTGATATAAGGTAATATGTATTATAACACTACTGCAATGTATCAAAAATTATCCAGTGTACCAGCAATACACAATTCAACATCAATGTGTGAATTTACTGTTCTAAGGAATATTAAATATAGTAAGTAGTAAATATTTTATAAATAAATATTGTTTAACTTGATATTTGTCTTACAGTTTTCTAATGCCCTTGTAAGTTATTATCTGATGTTACCATCAAGAATTTCCTATGCTACCTTTCCTTCTCTTATGGCCTTTTAGATTTAGGAAAGTTGACCCTCCCTCTTTATATTATCAGTAGTTATTCATATCTTACCTCTGAAGGGGAAGATAATTTCAGAGATGCACAAGTATTTTAATCTCAGTTCACCAAGTGAAATTAGCTTAGTTCTACGTGTTTATTTTATACATTCACACTGGAGTTTTCAAGCTATAGATTATAATCACTACTGGTTCATCATATATATTGAAACAGAATGAGATGGTATTATGTCATATGTTTTGTTTAAAATAGGTATTCAATTCTGCCCCAATCTTTTCTGGAATGGATTATAGCAGTGACCCCAAATCAAAGTACTTGACTATCAACAACAAGCCAGAATCGAAAGAATTCTTTCTCCAAAACATTTTGAGGTTGGAATTTGGCTTGTGGCTCAGCTTTCACGTGGCAGGCATGCAGCAAGAATTTGGAAGCCATTTATGAAAAGAATACAAGGAGGAGAGAATGTTTGTAATATATTTATGCTTTTTATACCAGAAATCGCTGTCATTGCAGGGAATATGCACAGAACTAATGGGGATGGAGACAACAGTAGAATCATCCTTGGCATACAAGTTTTTCTTTCCTTTTGGGTTACTTGAATAAATAATATTTATAAAATATGACAACAGAAACATATCTTTGAACACATTTACAAGTGTAAAAGATCATGACATAGATACAGTATATTTCCCAGGAGCGTTACTCCCCCAAGAAAACAGACTTGAGGTAGGCATGATATCTTGGTCTATAAGTTGAGCATCAAGGAGGCTATAGCAAATGGATCCTAAGTTCTGGGCCAGTTTAGGATACTTATGAAAACTGTCTTAAAATACAACCAAAAGATAACAGTAAAAACAGCAGAAGGAATGAAATTCGTGAGGTTACTATTGGATCATAATTCTACTATTTTAAACTATATTAGATATTTAAATCCATTAAAAGTAAGATTTGAGATCTGGGTAGTTGGCTTTAGCATGTTAGGTGTAGACCTTGTGTCAGATACCTAGATCCTATGTAAAGTACCAGATGTAAATATGTATATCCTGTAATGTACTTTTGGGTGTGGGATAGCAGTGGGAGACAGAAAGACCACTGGGGATTGCTGGTCAATCAGGCTCATCTGAATGGAGCAAGCACGCTTCACCTTCAATGGAAGACTTTGTCTCAAAAGGATAAGCAGAATGATAAAACATGATACTCTACCTCCTCTGCACATGCATGTGCATCCTGCACACAAACATAGGTTATACAGAAAGAGCAAGAGTAAGAGAGAGAGGAGAAAGAGGGCGAGAAAAAGAGAAAGTTACGAAAATATATTTTTAAAGAGTTAGAATCCCAATACAAAGGTCAAATTTTCATACGGCATTATGGGATTCCTTCCAAATTGTCACATAGCATGAAAATTCTTTAATTCTCCACACCAAGATTATTATTATTGATATTAAAATGGTAGCTAGATTAAAGCAGAGTAATTAAATACCATTTAAAACCATTTGAAAGAGGAGCAAAGGGTGGAAAAAATGACAATGAAAGGTAAAGGAAATATATGTTTGTTCCTAAATAAAATAGAAATAGAAATTACCCAATCTGTATAATGTTACTTACGTGTATGTGTGTTCAGGGCTACTTGGAATTGGATATCTTTTCTGCCTCTCAGCATCCTTACTTGTCTGTAATTCTTTGTGTAGGCTAGAGTTTCCTGAGGTCATCAACAATGAAATGCTAACTTTATGGAGGACTAGGCAAGAAATGTAATAATTTGAAACTTTGTTTGTAACTCCTCTTGAATTTCAAAATAATTTCAAAATAGAAAGTTTTTGAAAATATATTGATGATTTCCTGGATTACTACAATAAAATCTGGGAAAATGACAAAGATGAGACACAAGATGCATAACATACTATAAATTTAAAGTAATTTAACATGTATGTTGTAAATACTTAGTTTATTTTTCATATCTTGTATCATGAAAATGTGCACATTTTAATGTGTTTATTTATTATTAAATTGTTAAATGGGCACATTTAAAACAGTACCAATTAGGATAAGATTTCTTTCCAAAGCAAACTGAATTATTAATGATCCAAATTTGTCAGCAAAATTTGACCAGTTTGTGAAATATTTGATAATTATATTGTAATTTTAAGATTTGTACTTCTAAATTACTAAATGTATATAATTTTGGTATTCTTGCAGCATAGTTATGAAATGTGTTTGATCTCTAATCAAATTGAGTATCTGAACTATGAATCTGAATCTAATCAAATTGAACCTGAAACTATGGTTTCCCAAGAGTTCTAAAGTCAAAAATAGTCTAGGCATATAAAATTTCCTACCAGTTTGCATGTCAAAATGGAGATGTACTGAAAATCGAGTTATCTAAAATTATTTTCAGTATATGTATACCATGTACATATTCAACATAACTGAATACTCCATTTAGACTTGGGTCACATTTTAGAATACCTTAGCATTCATATGCAAACATCCCAAAATCTGAAAAATCATTTTTTGAAATATGAAGCACTTCTGATCATTTGGATAAGAGCTTCTAATCCTATAGAGCCGTTTCATTGCATGTCTGTTTACACTTACTTTAAGTGCAGAGAAGTCTAATTACAGAACTAGGAGTACACAGGTTGGTAGAACACCATTTACACTTTCCTCATTGCTATTTTTACTCAGCTGCATTCATTCTTATAGATTTTATTACAGGCAAAATGAGAAGGATAAAGAGTAAAATAAAAAGCAAAACACTCAAAACAGTGAAATATAAGCTTTCTTTTATGTTACAAAATTTCTCCTATATAAACAGAGATTATAATTTATGAACAATACAGAAGAAATATGCAAAAATTCTTAACTAGAATGCTGGTTAAATAAGAAAGCTAAATTTGTCAACAGTCTGGCTCCAGTCTGAGTTGGAAGATGTCACTGACATGATATTTACGCTTCTTGAAAGGTTTTATTTAATTTGTTTCTTACAAACTTTCTAAGAAGTTATAGATAATAACTAAGAGTAGTCCTGCTCATTGGTTATGAGAATGTATATACAGGACATAGAGAATAAAATTATTTCTTTGAAGCATTCCTATCAGAGAGAATTCTATGCATTTTTGAAGCACAAAATTTCATGGCTGCAGTCTGCTACCCTCAAGGAAAAGACAAAGACCCTACAAGAGAGTTTGACAAATCATCAAGTGTTATTAAAACAATAAATCACCAACATAAGGTCTGAACATTTCCTTTATCCCAGCACTCAAACCATTCTTTCTCATAAGTTTCATGGCTATCTATCTTCATGGTACACTAAAGACCTTTGTATGAATTTCGTGAGTATTGCCAGTCATGACTTCATCCACCAAGAATTGCACCGTCAATCGTGATGTTCTCAAAAGTAATTCAAGTGTGGTTTTCTATTTATTAGCATAAAACTTGAACTATAAAGTGCACCTTTAACATAATTTTGAAATTAAACAATGGAAGCTAAATGTCTGGTTTTAAGAAAACTTTACCAATCATTGAGACAAGTACATGTTTAGAAATCGTAATTTTAACAGAAAGCATTTGTTCCTTCTTCAGCTGTGCTTTCCTTCAGACTGGGAATTTGTTTCATAGGACTTCAGAGGAAAAGGTTTCTCATGACCCAAACCCTTGTTGTCCTTAAATAACTGTGGATTCGAAGTTCTTGTAAAGTACAACTACTGTACAGACCTTTCTTCTTTCTTTCTGCCTTTCTTCACCATAACTCCTGTTGATGAACCCAGTTTTTGTTGATTAGATTTTTGGTTTTTGTTAACATTATGTAGTTTGTTCATTTTTACTACAATACTTCTTGATATACATCTAAACTTAGTTTTTGGTTTTTTTTCAGTTATTTTTTTAAATTGAAAATAAGTTCTTTTTTATAAAACACAACCCTAACACAGTTTATCCTCCCTTTATTACTCTAAGCTCCCTACTTCACCTCTCACTTAGATGTACTCCCTCTCAGTTTCCCTTCAGAAAGTTGCAGGCTTCCAAGAGACCACTGTCAAACATGACAAAACCAGGTACAGGAAGACAAGGTACAGACTGGACGAGCAACCCAGTTGGATGCAAAGAGCTCCAGGGGCCCACAAAAGCTTCAGAGACATCCCACTTCCACTGTTAGGAACCTCACAAAAACACCAAGCTAACAGCAATAACATTTATGTAGAGGACTTGATACAAATCCATGCAGGCCCCATGCTTGCTACTTTAATCTCTGTGAATCTTCATGAGTACTACTTGGTTGATTTGGTGTGCCATATTTTCCTAGTGTCTTCCATCCTCCCTGACTCCTACAGTCTTTTCTCCCCTTCTCTCATGGGGTTCCTTGACCTCCAAGGGGTGGGATCAAATGGACAGTTCCAACTCAGCCTGGCTTGGGTCTCTACACTTGCTCTCATCTGCTGCCTGAGGAAGCCTCTCACATTCATGTCAATTGCAAGTTTATTTTTCTCCTGAGTCTTCTACTCATCAAGGGAAATATACTGGGCAAAATTATTCTTGAAGATCGATAGAGTCTGCATTTTTTAACTTATTACTATGGTTTGTGAATGCTCATCACTTAATTTCCTCATTTTTACCTCTGAGAGCCTAGCCATATAAAAATTCTGAGTATGACAACAGATTGTGAAGATCCATCAAACTGATTGCTGCACATGTTTTAGAAGTGAATATTTTCACAGGGAAGAATTTGCAATTATGAAGCATTATGTTCTTGATTAATGTCATAAAGTGAAAAAAATAGCTTAGTTGTTATTTTCTGAAAGATGTTTTAAATATGAAATAATTGTATTTCAATATTAAAACTCAATACTGTCATTTGTTGGAAAAATAATAAATACATGCATGTAATTAGACCATCTATATAATCAAAGATAAAAAATGATTTTTAAAGTATTTTTCTTGTAACATTTAGTAACTATTTCTTGCAGTCACAGACTATTTTGATTTGAAAAGAAATTTTGATAAACACTAACTTTGATTTATTTAAGGAAAAGGCAGAAAATGTTGATTTTGAGTTATATTTCCAAAGCATGGAACATTTATGCAATAGTGATTTATGTCATAGAAATAGTTCTTTACATGTTGAAAGAGTGTCATCTGGAAGAATGGCAGGCCTTTCATTATATGTCGCCAAATTCTACTAGGAGAAAGAAAAAAGTATGTGTTGCATAGTTTGATGTCAACTTGATACAAGCTAAAGTCATCTGAGTGGAGGGAATCTAAATTACGAAGGTCTTCATAAGACTGGACTACAGGTAGGCCTGTGGGGCATTTTCATAACTAGTGATTAATGTAGAGTACCCAGTCCATTGTGACTGTTGCCATCCCTAGACTGAGGGTCCTTGGCTCTACAAGTAATCAGGCTAAGTCATGAGTAGTAACCAGTAAGCAGTACCCCACTGTGTCCTTTACATCATCTCCTGACCCCCAGGTTCCTTCCCTATGTCAGTTCCTGCCATCACTGCTTTTTTTTATATATATATATATATATATATATATATATATATATATAATCTGGTACGTGGAAATGTGAGCGCAAATAAACCCTTTCCTTTCCAAGTAGCTTTTGGTCATGGTGTTTCATCACTGTAATAGTAACCCATACTAAGACAGAGCAGAAGTGTTATAAAGACCACATTTTACTTCACATAAGGAAATATAGCCTAAATGTCAACATTTTTTTGAAGCATAACATTTTTCCATCTTTCTGAAAATACTTTTTTTCTCAAATAATCCATCCTGATTGTAATTTTCTATCTTTCTACTTCTTTTAGTACTTACATACCTCCCTTCCCATCTTGATCCATTCCATTTCTGTTTCTCATCAGAAAACAAAAAAGCATCTAATGGTTAATAACAACATATAACAAAACAAAATATAGTAAGATAAAATAAAAATCATTACATCAGAGTTGGACAAGACAAACAAACCAGATGGAAAAGAACTCAAGAGAAGGTACACAACTCAGAGACCCACTCAACTCACTCACAGGAATCCCTTAAAAACACTAGAAATAGAAATCCATAACATATTTGTTAAAAATCTGCAAAAAAGGGAGAAGAAAAATATGTAAATAATATAAAATTAAATATAAAAATATAATAAAATTAACAAAAAACAAAAAAAGGAAAATCATTGACACCACAATAAAGAAAAGATACTGTTGAGTTTACTTTCTGTTCACCATCTGTTGCTGGCTGGGTAGCCTGCTCTGCCCTCAAGAATAGTTTGTTTTCCCCAGTGAGACACCTTTGGAGGAAACTAAATTTTCTTTTGCCAGTGTTTATCAACTGGAGATTGCTTATGTGTAAGGGATATGCACAGGATTGTACTTTTTCTTTTGGCTCTAAGAACTTATGTGCTGTAGACCTTTGCAGGCTCTGTGCTTCCTGAGTGACTTACATTGTTAAGAGTGATTTTGTATGTGTATATAGCCATAAATAACAGAAGTTATTTTAAATGCTAAATGCATAAGGTAAATCTTCCCTTAAGAGTATGTGTTGTAGAGAAATGAAGTGGGAATAATAAAAGTTTATTAGTTCTAAGGATGAACAAATACATAATAAAATAGAAAATAATCAGTGCATGTATCCAATCAGATGAATAAGCTCATTAGACAAAATTTCACATTTAGTTGTGTGAATTGTTATTTAACAACATCAGGTTTATTAATTTTCAAGTCTTTAAATTAATGTCTTCTTCATGTTTTAAGAGTTTATATTCTTTAAGAAACTGGTAGAAATAATGAGATATCTATGACAGTGAAGGACAATGGTTTGTGTCTTATCATGTTTAGTAATAAAAAGGAGGAGAGCTGATTGATGACTCTTTAGATTTTAAAAGCAATTTGTTTAATGAACAACTACTACATAAAAGATAATTAATTTTAAAAAGGTGTCTGCTGTCATGAACAGTCCTGTGTTACTTAGTCCAGAAACGCAGGACAATAGTACAAAAATATCTAGAAACAATATAGATGACATATATTAATTTGGACCTTCCTAAGAAAATATGTGTAAAAACACAAACCATTTTTAAAACATCTATACTTTCCTCATAATAATATTACCCTTAATTTTTTTCCTTTACTCTTGGAAATTATATTTGAGACCATAATATATTTATGTCATTCTGCCTTTCATTACCTCCATCCAAACAACCTGATGTACCCATACTTGCTCTTTTGAATCTCATAACCTCTTCGTTTCATTCATTTTGTCACATACATGCAACCCATATATATTTTTGTGTGTATACACATATATGTATATACACTTAAATATATAAATACATCTTGTTCAGTCTTTATACTATTACTTACATACTTGCATGTATATTTTCAGGGCTGATAATTTGCTACTGGATAAACAACTGGCATGTTCTTCTCTGAGGTAGCATATCAGCAGATACATCTTCAAACAACTCCAACACCTAAAGTTCAGGAGTCATTGATAAAGATGCCCAGAAAGATTGTAACAACCAGAGAATCAGGAACTCCATTGTGAGACTTTGTGTTCTACAAAGTTCAAAAGCTATACCTATCAAGTCTTGCCAACACAACTACCCTTTTTTAAAAAGTATTTTTTGTTAATACCAACAGACAAAAAGAAATTACACCATTCAAGTGACTTTAAGAAAATATGCTTTTATGTGAAAATGTATATGACTATTGCATTGGGGCAATGGAGATAGTTTTAAACTCAAAGGTCATAGATATTTTCTGGGATAAAGGGGCTATATTTCCATGTCTACTGAAGTTGAACTGATAAAAACAATTATATTTACTATATATTGTTAGATGGGAGTTATGTATATACAAAATGAATTGGAAGAAAATTTTTGCATCTGTCCTAAGATGGCTCTACATGGTGTATATTTTGGTTCCATACTAGAGATAACATCTGAAACAAAATAGCATCTTAGTGTAAAAGTGATTTACTCCCAAGTTCAAGAACATCATTTTGGTAGGGAAAAGATATGATCATACATAAGGATCCATAGTGATTCTTGAGAAACTGATAAGCGTTTGACTGATTAGACAAATACTACAATGTATATACTTAAAACTGAAAGGGTTTTTTAAAAATACATCTACCTGATCTCATGAAAGGCACAAAGCATTAGATCACCATTCCTGCAAACATTCAAGAGAGTAAAATACCTACAAATAAAGCTCTTTGTAATAAGTAAATGGAAATAAACTTACTGCTGAGGATGCCAGGAGTTCTCCATCTCTACCATTCACCTAGTGAATATTGACCTATCATAAAGAACACACTGCTGTGGGAACTCCTTCAGTCTTTAAGATACCAGCCCATTTGAGAGTGCTCTCTTGTACTATATGCAGATGTAAATCTTGTGCTCTCTCTCTCTCTCTCTCTCTCTCTCTCTCTCTCTCTCTCTCTCTCGGCTGCTGGATTCTGTCAGAATGGCTAAAATCAAAACACTAATGATAACTTATGCTGAAGAGTATGTGGAATAAGGGGAATACTCATCCATTGCTGGTGGGAATGCAAACTCATGCAACTACTTTGGAAATCAGTGTGGCATTTTCTCAGAAAACTTGGAATCAACCTACCTCAGGATCCGGCAATACCACTCTTGGGAAGATACCCAAAAGATGTTCAATCATATTCAAAATCATTTATTCAACTATGTTCATAGCAGCAATATTTGTAATAGCCATAACCTGGAAACAACCTAGATGCCCCTGAATTGAAGAACGGATAAAGAAAGTGTGGCACATCTACACATTAGAGCATTATTCAATGGTAAGAAAAATGACATCTTGAATTTTGCATGCAAATGGATGGAAGTAAAAAACACTATCCTGAGTAAGGTAACCCAGACCCCAAAATATTACTATGGTATGTACTCACTCATCTGTGGATTCTAGCCATAAACAAAGGACATTGAGCCTATAGTTCATGATCCTAGAAAAGCTAAGTAATAAGGTAAACCCAAAGAAAAACATATATATATATATATATATATATATATATATATATATATATATATATCCATCTAGAAATAGAAATTGGAAACAGAAAAGATAATCAGACAGAATTTGGGAGCATTTGGGCAAGGGGTAGAAGAAGGAGGGGGGAAGTAGAGAGTTGAAGAGAATTTGAGGGAATGGGATAGTTGAGATCAAGGAAGGACAGACATGAGAGCAAGGAAAGAAATATCTTGACTGAGGGAGCAATTATATGGTTAGCAAGAAACCTGGCTCTAGAAAAATGCCCAGGAATCCACAAGGATGCTCATAGCTAAGACCATAAGCAATAGAGGAGAGGGTGTCTGAACTGGCCTTGCCATGTAGTCAGACTGATTATTATCTTAAATATCACCATAGAACCTTTGTGTAACAACAGACAGAAACAGAGCTAATGACCCACATTGGAGCACTGGACTGAGTTCCCAAGATCCAGTTGAAGAGTAAAAGGAGTGAGAACATGAGCAAGGAATTCAAGACCATAAGGGGTTCATCCACTGAGACAGTTTGCCTGAGATAATGGTAGCTCACCAACTCCAACTGGACTGGGAATGAACATGCATGGGAACAAATTAGTACCTCTGAATATGGTTGACAGTGGGACAAGACTTAGGGACCACTGATAGTGATACTGGGATTTGTCTCTACTGCACGTACCGGCTTCTTCGGATCCTTTTCTCTTTGGATGTATACCTTGTTCAACCTAAATGTAGTAGGGAGGGCTTTAGACTTTCCACAGGGTAGGGTGCATTGCCCTCTCTTAGGATTGTGGAGGGTGTGAGAGGGGAGTGGGAGAAGGGGAGGGATGGGAATTTGGATTGGTACTTTTTTAATGTAAAAAAAAAGGAGAAATGGATAACAGTTTGATGGGTGAAATTCAATCTATATCAAAGGGTACTGGTAAATTATCTGAAGAAATTCATACTGTTGAATTTGACAATCAAAATCTGTTAAAAAGTTATGAAAAGTTAGCAGATAGTATATCTCTCCAGGAAGGTACTCTATGCACTATCCAAATAATATCCAATGATGAGATGTTATCATTAATGGAAAAAATTTGTTCCTTGGAACCATATGTGCAGAATGAGAACCAGAGGTTATGTGAGTTAATGAAATCATTAGAAATATTCACAGGTCAAGAGATTCAGGCTATACAAAATACAGTGGTAAAAATATTTGAAATGATTGATGAAATTATCAGGACTGATGAGCAGGAAGAGGAGGTAAAAGGACAGGATTTAGCATTGCCAGTATGTTTCAGAGTCAGAAATGACTTACCAAGGGTTTTAGCTACTTACCCAATAATCAATCACCTCTGAAAAACCATCTGGTAATAAATAACGAAAGGATTCAGAGAATTGTGAATAGAAACCTGTAGGAATGAACTATGTAAAGAAAATTAAGTCAGTAGTAATATCTTATGGCTTGTATTCACCATTTATTATGGATATGGAGAAAATGTGGGCTTAATGCAATAAGGCAACCCTGCATGACTGACTTCAATTAGTTGCAGTGATCCTGGAATGCTGGTCACTACTATGGTGGAAATTCTACTAGCAAAAAGAGGCAAAAATTTTAGAACAACAGGAAAGAGCAAAAGGATTTGAGGATGCCCAAGAACAAATTTTTGGCAAGAGTACTTATACTGACCCAGAGGATCAAGCTCTATATGATGAATATAACTTGTCCCTATGCCACACAGCATATTAAATGCTTGGGACAGGATTAAAAACTAGGAAAAAAATGAATCATATAGTAGGATTGAATAAGGCCAAAGAGAACACTTTAATGACTTTTTACTAAGATTAACTATGGTCATACAAATAGGAGTGACAGATACAGAAGCTAGATGAGTACTTATCGAATCTCTGGCTTTTGAAAAATGCCAACTTAGAATGCAAAAAGATATTGGACATTTAAAGTTTAGTTCAGCACCAATGGATGAATGGATCCTGCATATAACGAACACTGAGACATTTGACTATAATACTGAGACTTGGGTAAGAGAAGCAATTTCCAAAGGTATGAGGAGACATCAAAATGCCAAGTACTTTTATTATGTTAGAGTAGGACAATCTGAGAAGTGATTGTAGATAAGACATTCCTAGAAATAATATCTCCTCTGGGAATGACAAAAGTAGAAGATCTCAACTTTTGGATTGTGTAGAAGATGTGACAAAGGCCAACATTGGACCAAATGAATGTAGATCAACAAAAGACAAACAAGGCAAGCTGATACTATTGGGAAAATTCTTCAGGGCCTCTTTCAGGCCCCCAGGTGAAATGTGGTCCAGTCATTTCCAGTCACTGTCTGGAACATGTCTCACCAGGAAAACTAAAATATTCAAGGCCTGCTGAAAAAAAAAAACTGTTCTGGATGATTGATAAAACATGGAGAATGAATAAAAAAATTTCAATAGGAAATAGGAAACGTATATACATCAGACTTCTACAAATGATCAAAAACGAAAGCTAAGAGTGTGTATAACTAATATTGTAATTGAGGGATTACTGGAAACAGGTATGGATGTGACTATCATTATTCCAGAATCTTGGCATTTGAATTGGCTTCTTTAAGAGGCAGATATTAAATTCACAGGTATTAGATTCCTATTTCAAGTGACACAAAGCACAAGATGTGTTGATTGCATCGGGCCAGAAGCTCAGAAAGGAAGGATGAGGCCATATATGGTTAATATGACAGTAAATTTATGAGGTTGTGACCTGTTCCAGCAATGAAATACCCAGATTAACATTCCTGCAGTACCAGAAACACATGTGAATACTTGTGAGCTATTATTTATAAGCAACTTTTATTGATATAAATTCTTGTATATTGATACAAATTCAAATTATATTTGTTATATTGACTATGCTATTTCTGTTTCAATATTTGTACACCTAAGCAAAGTTATTTTGTTGTATTGTATGCATGCATGCTTCTACCTCTGCTTAAAACATATTGTATATTGATACAATCTTAGGATATATTTATCATATTGCACTATACATTTCTACCTCTGATCAAGATACATATACATTGTTTACATTTTGAGGTCATTATCCTCTTTTGTTGCACAGTTTTTAAAGATTTTTTTTAATATTCTAACATGTAGCCTTACTCTTTAAGTTATATATGTATTTAAGAATTATAGGTCAAAAGTCATCAATGTTTGTCATACTTATAGTTAGACTAATCATGTTCTTTAGATACACAGAGATTGCATTTCACATAGACAGGTAATCTTCAACCACTTTAAAGAACTGTAGAATATAGCATTTAAATAACTTAGGATTCTTTTGACATGAATCATGATTGTTCCTGGCAGTACCAAGCTATTTCCGAGAGCACCAAATGTTGAGCACCAAAGACACTCCATGTGGAACTTGCTTCTTCTTTCAAAGCTTGTCTTTTTAAAAAGAACTTCCCATTCCTTGGCTACTGACAAAATACACAGTGTCCAGACAGGACAAATAGGATGCAAGAAAAAAGACTGCCAAACCTTGCTAAGACTGGGTAAGATGGTTTTGAAAATTTTCCTCCCTCTGACAATGGTCTGTCAGTTATTCTAGGCCTTAACCAAAGTTGGTTGCTCCAACATTGTAAAAGAGACTTTGGATGATTGCCCAGGTAGCCAGTAGTTATCTTGTTATTTATTGTACATTTTGGAAGTTGTTTGATTGCAATTCCTGTTTTCTCAAGTAATATTATTTCCCTTCTCAGGTCTTCAATGGGCTTGAAGACTAGATAATCATAGTTACTTTCCTCTCTTTAAAAAAAATTAGCCAATTTCTAATATAAGACTTAGACTCCTTAGGAGAAGATAAATATTGAAAGATTCAGCATATGTTTATTGCTTGATATTGTTTATGCTGGTTGTAATTCTAATTTTCATGCTTGACATTTGTTCTTATTGTATACAGTTTTGTATTGTGTTTGGAACTCTCTTATTTAGACAAAAGGGGAAGTTGCTGTGGGAACTTCTTCAGACAATAGCCTTTAAGATACCAGCCAATTTGGGTGTCATCTCTTGTACTGTAAATGCACTTGTAAAGCTTGCACAGTCACTTGCATTCTCTCTCTCGGCTGCTGGATTTGGTTTCTGTTCCTCGCTCATGCAGAGGACTGTTGATGGTGAATTCACCCCTAAATAATGAACTCTTTATACTAAATTTTGATCTAGTGTGGGACTACTTTATTACATTTACCTACAGCACAGTATGCTATTATTCTCGCAAAGAATATTCTGGTAGCAGTGATAGCTTAGTTAAAAAGAGAACAAAATAATGCTCTCTCAATATTAGAGATGAAAGCTATTTTTTAAGCAAGAAAATCTTCTAAAGGTGGTAACTAGTAGTCTATTTTAAGAAGTGTGGCATATAAAGGGTTCAGCCATTGATTACAGTGCTACTGTGTCTGCAAACTATTGTAAAATTTAATTTTATGGGCAATATCTGAGAAACATCCCAGAAAATTCCTGATGGGATTTAGGTATGATGAGTATATATAGAGACACTTCAGACTTTAAATATGATAGAATGTACTGAAAGACAGCTTTCTGATATTCTTACTGGTTCCAAAAAAAACAGTGATGAATGCAATAGTTAAGAGTAATTGAAGCCCAGGTAAATTGTCTCAGTGGGTGATCCCATCATAATCTTGACCTCTTTGCTCACATTCCCACTCCTCCCACTCTTCAACTGGACTTTGGGAGTTCAATTCAGTGCCCTGCTATTGGTCTCTGCCTCTGTTTTCATCAGTTGCTGGATGAAGGTTCTATGGTGACATTTAAGATATTCATATGGATTGAGCCCCCAAGGTGCAGTTGAAGAGCAGAAGGTGGGAAAAGATGAGTAAGGAAGTTAGGACCGTGAGGGGCTGGTCCACCTACTGAGACAGTGTGCCTGAACTAATGGGAGCGCACCAATCCAGCTGGACTGGGACTGAATGAGCATATGATCAAACCAGACTCTCTGAATGTGGCAGCGAAAGTTGGCAGATGGAGAACCCATCAACAGTGACACCAGGACCTATCTCTTCTGCATGTATTATCTTTTTGAGAACCAAGTCTTTTTGAATGCACTCCTTCCTAGGCCGGGAGGGAGGGGGGTGGGCCTTGGACTTCCAGCAGGGCAGGGCACCATGCCCTCTTTCAAGGAAGAAGGGGGAGGGAGGAGGGGTGGGAAGGTAGTGGGAGGGGACCGGGAGAAGGGGAAGAAAGGTAAAAATTTTATTTCTTTAATTATGTTTTTGAATGGAAAAAATAAAACAAAACAATGTATGGAAAAAAAAGATATTCATCAATCTGACTTTATGGCAAGGCAAGTTCTGGCACCCTCTTCACTATTGCTTAGGGTCTTAACTGGAGTCACACTTGTGGATTCCTGGGAATTTCTCTAGTGTCAGGTTTCTTTCTAGCCACATAATGACTCCCTCAATAAAAATATCTCTTTCCTTGCTCTCATTTCTGTCCATCCTCTATCTCACCAAGACCAGTCAGAAAGGGAAGAAACCAGCATAAGACCAAACTAGACCCTTTGAATGTGGGTAATAGTTGTATGCCCGGAGAAGACTGTGGGGGCACTGGTGGTGACACCAGGATTTATCCCTCTTGCTTATACTGGCCTTTTGGGAACCCACTCTCTTTGGATGGAAACCTTGTTTAGCCTCTATAGAGTAGGGAGGGCTTTGGACCTTCCCCAGAGCAATGTGCCTTATCCCCTCTGAAGAGTGAATGGGGGTGGAATTGGGGAGGTGAAGAAAATGGGAGAAGGGGAAGGAATGGGAATTGGGATTGGTATCTAAAATGCAAAAAAGATAGTTTGTTTCTTTAAAAAATAAAATTAAAAGATGAAAAGATCATACAAAAACAAAACCAAAACTAAACAATAGAGTAATGGAAACATGGAAGTTGAGATTAAAAGGGAAGAAAGACAAAAAAATGTGTTTTAGCACCTGATACTATACAAATCTTGAATGTATTCCAGCTTATTTAAAATACATGTACCACTCAGTAGAAATTGCTCAGTTAATTTTCTTATATTTCCCAGGCCCAGTTGCCTAGTGATGCAAACAACGAATTGAACCCTCGTAAATCATTCATCAATGAAGCTAATCTACCATACATAGTGTCACAGGCCAATCTGATTGAGATAATTCTTCAACTGAGGTTTACTCTTCCCAGATGACACTAGGGTATGCCATCTTGACAACGAAAACTAAGCAGGATTTTCCACTTCTTTTCAACTTTATACACAACCAGTGAACCATGATCTTTCCTTTTTTGTTTGTCCTCAAGATCTCATAACAATTTTGATAACATAAATTGCAGCAAGTCATTAAAAATACCAAAGCTTTAAAAGTTCAAATTGTATTTCAAAAATCAAGTCTTATCTGTGGGCCTATCTCTATAAACTCATAAACAAGCCAGATAGCTCTTACTTCGAAAGAGAAGAACCAGGACATTGAAACATTCAGATTAAAGTAAAAACAAATAAATTCATGTTTTGTCTGCTTCTGGGTGTCAGTCATATTAATGGTTCCAAGAGCTGCGACAGTCTCACTTCTCCATGCAAAGACCAACATGTATAGTCTTTCACAGGCACAGGCCAAGACATCTCCACCTGACCACTCCCCTTGGCATCAATTACCCTGTCATCCACAATGTCTGAGGGGCACTCTTTTATGTGAATCTGCCCTTTCACTAACTCAGTCATCTTCAGGTATCAAACTGCAATGTAGTGTTTGGCTTAAACTGTTGGCCATGACCATTCAGTCTTGCCTCTCTCATACCTTACATATAGCCAAGACCAACTGCGAACTTGAGAAGCAGAGTTGGCCATCTCCCAACTTCCTGACCAGTTTCTGTATTCCTATGATAAGGAAATGATTCCGAGAAGATTTCAACACATTGATGCTGATATCTTGTTATCAGTAACTGATTCTCCATCCCCACTGACTAGAATACATTACTTTCTCATTAAAAGAAATATTTTACCTCTGTAGTACTGCTTCATCGAAATAACTGACTTGTCAGCCTCAAACAAAATGCTCACCACATATTTTTAATTTAAACTTTCAGAGAAACAACTCCAGTAGAGTCTTTGCTTCATTTTGCATTGTCACTCGTAAAATCACCATTGTCTACATTTTTGTCAACATTCCTAATTTCTATGGTGCAACATAACAATACATACATTGTTTACTTTTCCTCTATTTTTGAAATCTAGATATATTCCAATGTATTGCTTTGCAAACAGTTTTATAAAAAACACCCTCTCACACATTACCTAGGGGATAAAGGAATAGTGCTACTCACAAATTTAGAAAAATTATTGAGCTATGACACTTAACTCAACCTCTATTTCATTTTCCTTTTACTTCTTAATGTTTTCAATTATGTGGAAGCTGTAGACTGTTCACAGAATATAATGCACATGTAGTAAGTTTTTTCAACTATAAGTTGTCAAAGATAGGGTCACTACTTCTGTGATGAAACACCATGACCAAAAATAACATGGAGAGGAAAGAGTTTATTTTGACTTATACTGTCACATCATAGTCTGTCTTGAAGGAAGTCAGGGCAGGAACTGAAGCAGAGCGGGAACCCCCGATGAGGAAGTTGATGCAGACACCATGGAAGAGTAGTGTTTACTGACTTGTTTCTCATGGATCGACCAGCCTTATTTCTTAGGAACACAGAATAACCAACCTCACCTACAATGAACTGGGCCCTCCTACTACATTTACCCATTAAGAAAATGCCCTACAAGTATGTCTCCAACACAATCTGGGAAAAACTGAGGTTCCCAGCACTCAGATGACTATATCTTGTGTCAAGTTGATGTAAAACAGGTCACTACACAAGTATTCTAGTTAATCTTGCAAAGTTCAAACAAGCCAGAATCCAAATTCCTACCTCTATAGTTTATTTTGTAATGAAATAATCTGCAATGTCATTTTTTAACTCAGACATATACATAATTAGTAAATGAAAAGAGAAAAAATTGTTTGGTATTCTTGATATTCCAAATATTTCTGGTCATAGTAAGTGTAGATTTAGACTTGTTTATAGTGTAGAGAAAATTTGTACCATTAAGTTGGATCCATTGCTCTCAAGAAACTAGGCCTTCAATGTTACATTGTGAATTGAGAACTATCATTTGTCATCATTTGTGTAATGAATTAATAACTTAGGGGAAAGTTGCATTAAACAAGCCCTGAGAGACTAATGTATTAAAATTAGAAAGCTACTGTATTAATTTAATGTGGAACACCTAGCATAATACTTCCATTTCCTGTCACTTTCCCACTAGCATCCACAGGCCCTTTTTGCAGACAATGTTACATGGAAAGTTAAATTGCAATTAGACTATCACTTCATATTAAGTAATTATAACATCAAGGAAGTTGTTCAGTATTCTTAGTTAATTGCACATGTCATGGACCCTGGTTATATATATTATATTTTGAAAAATCTGCTTCATGACCTACAAAATCTTTTCATGTGTCTTATTATATTCATTTTTGATTCTTGCCCAGGACAGTGATAGGCATGCATTTATAAATTTGGTCTCCCTATATTGGTAGCCTTTAATAAATCATATACAAAGCATGTAGCTTCTGTGGAGCATTCTATCTTCAACATGACAGCTTTCATATACAAACTGAACCTACATACCTCACTTACATTTCAGATGTGGTCAATGTGTTGTCCTACCTCAATGTAATTAATGCATTCTTGTTACAGAATTGGATACATCAGAGGATCTATAGATATTTTAATAGCATTTGTTCAATGACTGAACATATAGATTCACTGTCTCTTTGTTTAATATTTGTTTATTTTATGGTTTTGATTAATCATATGATGGACTTTATAGTTCTAATAGCTAACATATTAACCCAAAATGATTACATTTTTAAGTGTAGTTTCACTTTAAAATTTAGACATTTTCTTCATGTTTCATAGTCAAGAAAATTTTATGAAAGTAATATGTAAGTCAGTAGATT